>ML410685.1:0-44968 GCA_005239525.1 Nicotiana knightiana
AGGAGAAAGCAGCTCACCGTAAAGTCAGGTCCGTCTATAATCAAAATCAAGCTCCGGTCCGACAACCAGATGCACCACTCTCAGAACCTGTACAATTAAGTATAGAAGCGTAGCATGAGTACATAAATATATATGTACCCAATAATTATCCCGCCTAACCTCGAAGAGGTAGTGACGAGAGGTCGACTGGGAACTCACTAAGGTCCAACAGTATAAATCAACAGAATATGATGAAAATAGTAGGCATGTAAAGGCAGTGAAGCAGCAAATATATATAAGGCACTAAAATCCAAGGAAGTACTGGATATAAATAGACAATTACTACTTCACCTTTCCCCAAATATCTGTCAAAACAGTGTCCATGAATTTAGAAACAAATAAATCATGCACATACAAGATAAGGACAACCGGACAGAGTCATAAGATATTCATGTCCGTGCACTGTCGAGGGTCGAACGGCCCGAACCATAAGTGCACTTTTCCATAAAGTACTCACATCTATGCACTGCCAAGGAAGTAGTGGAAACAAATAGACAATTACTACTTCCCTTTTCCCCAAATATCTGAAAATCTAGCCTTATAATTTGTCGTTGACATCTGTCCCTGCTCTAGCTGCTCAAACTGATACCGCAACTCTTCCCTCTCAGAGGGTGGGATATATCTATCCAGAAACATCTGCTTGAACTGCTCCCAAGTGACAGGAGGAGAATCTGTGGCCTGCTAAGAATATAGGACTGCCACCACCTACGAGCTCTGCCCTCCAACTGGAAGGTAGTGAAATCCACTCCATGGGACTCTAGTATCCTCATGTTGTGCAGTCTGTCCCTGCACCTATCCACAAAGTCCTGGTCATCCTCGCCTCGCTCACCCCCAAATACTGGAGGGTGCAATCACGTCCATCTATCCAATAACTTCTGCGGATCGCCGTCCGCAGCTGGTCTGGGATCAGGTGCTGCTGCAACAGGTTGGACCCCACCCACGGGCAGTGTACCCGGGGTATGATGTAATGCTGATGTTTGGCCTGTAGCTTGGGCAGTAGGGGTCTAGACTCCCCCTCCCGCCTGAGAAGTGGAAGGATCTGCTGGAAATAAACCAGCCTGGAACATAGTGTCCATAAATCTTATCATACGGCCCATGACTGCCTGGAAGCCTGGCGCCGTCATGAAGTCTACTGGAGCAGGATCTGCTGGAGGCACCTCGTCCTACTCCTCTATAATAGGGTCCTCTGGTGGCAGAACCGGAATAGCTCTGGGATGCCCTCGTCCCCTACCGTGGGCCGGTGCCCTCCTGGGCCTCTGCTGCGAACTCGGACAACGGGGGTAGCAGCCCTGCCCTGGTCTGGAACATCATATGCACGCGTCCTCACCATCTGTGAGAGAATAGAAGAATGAGTTTAGTAAATCATCGACTGCACGATAGAATAATAACAAAGAGAGGTTTCCTAACACCCTATAGCCCCCTGAAGATAAGTACAGACGCCTCTGTACCGATCCGTAAGACTCTACTGGGTTTTCCCGTGACTCGTGAGACTTACTGAACCTAGTGCTCTGATACCATGTTGTCACGACCCACAATCCTAACTTAGGTCGTGATGGCACCCAATAGCGGGGTCAGGCAAGCTAATACTCAATTTACTAAGGGTTCCTTCTTATTAGATTAAACATTTCAACATATACTCAGCTTTTAAAACTTAAGACATAAATTGAAAAGGATAATTAGCAAGTTTTTAATCGAAAGTGGTCATGAGGAGGCTTGAGCCATTATATATACAGACCTAAAATCCATAATAACCATCACGTGTGTGCCAGGAACTAGTGTCACAAGTCCTACAGGCATACTACCAGAATATACAAAAGATATAATATTTCTGAAGGAAATTGACGGGAAATAAGCAAAATAAAGCCCATGGTGCTTCCGGAGATCGCCAGGATAAAGCAGCTCACCGAAAAGTCAGGTCCGTCTATAATCAAAATCAAACTCCGGTCCGACAACCAAATGCACCACTCACATAACTTGTACAATTAAGTATAGAAGCGTAGCATGAGTACATAAATATATATGTACCCAGTGAGTATCCCGCCTAACCTCGAAGAGGTAGTGACGAGAGGTCGACTGGGCACTCACTAAGGTCCAACAGTATAAATCAACAGAATATGATGAAAATAGTAGGCATGTAAAGGCAGTGAAGCAGCAAATATATATAAGGCACTGAAATCCAAGGAAGTACTGGAAATAAATAGATAATTACTACTTCCCCTTTCCCCAAATATCTGTCAAAACAGTGTCCATGAATTTAGAAACAAATAAATCATGCGCATACAAGATAAGGACAACCGGACAGAGTCATAAGATAGTCATGTTTGTGCACTGTCGAGGGTCGAACGACCCGAACCATAAGTGCACCTTTCAATAAAGTACTCATATTTATGCACTGCCAAGGAAGTAGTGGAAATAAATAGACAATTACTACTTCCCCTTTCCCCAAATATCTGAAAATCTAGCCTTATAATTTGTCACTAACATCTGTCCCTGCTCTAGCCGCTCAAACTGATACCGCAACTCTTCCCTCTCAGAGGTGGGATATATCTATCCAGAAACATCTGCGTGAACTGCTCCCAAGTGACAGGAGGAGAATCTGCTGGCCTGCTAAGAATATAGGACTGCCACCACCTACTAGTTCTGCCCTCCAACTAGAAGGTAGTGCAATCGAATCCATGGGACTCTAGTATCCTCATATTGTGCAGTCTGTCCCTGCATCTATCCACAAAGTCCTGGTCATCCTCGCCTCGCTCACCCCCAAATACTGAAGGGTGCAATCGAGTCCATCTATCCAATAACTTCTGCGAATCGCCGTCCGCACCTGGTCTGGGCTCAGGTGCTGCTGCAACAGGTTGGACCCCACCCACGGGCAGTGTACCCGGGGTATGATGTAATGCTGATGTTTGGCCTGTAGCCTGGGTAGTAGGGGTATAGACTCCCCCTTCCGCCTGAGAAGTGGCAGGATCTGCTGGAAATAAACCAGCCTGGGACATAGTCTCCATAAATCTTATCATACGGCCCATGACTGCCTGGAAGCCTGACGCCGTCATGAAGTCTACTGGTGCAGGATCTGCTAGAGGCACCTCATCCTACTCCTCTATAATAGGGTCCTCTGGTGGCGGAACCGGAATAGCTCTGGGATGCACTCGTCCCCTACCGTGGGCCGGTGCCCTCCCGGGCTTCTGCTGCGAACTCGGACAACGGGGGTAGCAGCCCTGCCCTGGTCTGGAACATCAGATGCACGCGTCCTCACCATCTGTGAGAGAATAGAAGAATGAGTTTAGTAAATCATCGACCACACGATAGATTAAGAACAAAGAGAGGTTTCCTAACACCCTATAGCCCCCTGAAGATAAGTACAGACGCCTCTATACCGATCCGTAAGACTCTACTGGGTTTGCCCGTGACTCATTGAGACTTACGTGAACCTAGTGCTCTGATACCATGTTGTCACGACCCTCAATCCTAACTTAGGTCGTGATGGTGCCCAATAGCGGGGTCAGGCAAGCCAACACTCAATTTACTAATGGTTCTTTCTTATTAGATTAAACATTTCAACATATACTCAGCTTTTAAAACTTCAGACATAAATTGACAAGGATAATTAGCCAGCTTTTAATCGAAAGTGGTCCTGAGGAGGCGTGAGCCAACATATATACAGACCTGCAATCCATAATAACCATCACGTGTGTGCCAGGAACTAGTGTCACAAGTCCTACGGGCATACTAACAGAATATACAAAAGATATAATATTTCTGAAGGAAATAGACGGGAAATAAGCAAAAGAAAGCCCATGGTGCTGCCGGAGATCGCCAGGAGAAAGCAGCTCACCGTAAAGTCAGGTCCGTCTATAATCAAAATCAAGCTCCGGTCCGAGTACCAGATGCACCAGCCTCAGAACCTGTACAATTAAGTATAGAAGCGTAGCATGAGTACATAAATATATATGTACCCAATAAGTATCCCGCCTAACCTCGAAGAGGTAGTGACGAGAGGTCGACTGGGCACTCACTAAGGTCCAACAGTATAAATCAACAGAATATGATGAAAATAGTAGGCATGTAAAGGCAGTGAAGCAGCAAATATATATAAGGCACTGAAATCCAAGGAAGTACTGGAAATAAATAGACAATTACTACTTCCCCTTTCCCCAAATATCTTTCAAAACAGTGTCCATGAATTTAGAAACAAATAAATCATGCGCATACAGGATAAGGACAACCGGACAGAGTCATAAGATAGCCATGTCTGTGCACTGTCGAGGATCGAACGGCCCGAACCATAAGTGCACCTTTCCATAAAGTAATCATATCTATGCACTGCCGAGGATCGAACGGCCCGAACCAAAAGTGCATCTTCCATTCCACCGTGGCGTACGGCCTGTTCTCATAAGAGTGGGGGAAATCACACTCCGCTCGTGGAATATAAATTGCAAAGCGGTCACATGCACACACACTATTCCTTTTTAAATTATTTTTCAGTAAACAATTCCTTACAAATTTTCTCAAATTCCATGATCTCAGGGAAATAAGCTGCATGTAACATTTAATTTATTAAGCATATAGTTCATACTAAGTAAAACATAAGGCATGATGTGGATCTAACTACCCGGACATAATAATAATAGCCGCTACGTACGGACTCTCATCACTTTCTACGTATGTAGCCCTCACAATTATCAGATATAGCATTTAAACACCTACGGGGACAATTCCCCTCTTACGAGGTTAAAAAGGAGACTCACCTCACATCGCATCTACTCCCAGGGTCAAGAATGCCCCGAAAACTCCGAAATCGATACCCACGGATTCGAAACTAGCCAAATGTTATACAAATACATCAATTTATATTCAAAGCATGGAATTCTCCTATTATTTAGTCAAATACACCATTCTTGAAGAAATCCCGAAATCCAACCCCTAGCCTGTATACCCGGACCAAAAATTCTCGAAGGAAGCACTCACCCACAACCTAAGGATCGTTAATATATGATTCTCGTATGAATTCATAGCGAATGCACGGGTAATTTTCTACATTTTCAAAAACCCTAGGTTACTACCCCAAATCCTTAAGTTTCACTAATTAGGTAGTTAATTTAACTTGTAATACATGCATTAAACTAATATTAGGGTAGAATTTACTTACCTTCAATAACTAGGTCGTTGGCCCCTCTTGAATGTTAAAAATCGTCCCAAGGAAGAAGAAGAAATTGAGGAAAATGAATTAAATCCCATTATAAAAACACACTGCCCAGTGGTTTCCCTCTATGCGATCGCAGCCTGGGCAGTGCGATCGCAAGGCTTTAAATGTCCAGGCCCACATGGGCCTTCTATGCGAGAGCGGAGGGGGCCCTGTGAACGCACAGGGTAAGGAGTAGCTGGGCTGGCCCAATGGCCGGGCTCTATGCGAACGCGGTGCCTTTTGTGCGAACGCATAGGGCATTCACCACCCCTGCCCAGTTCCTTCTCTGCGAACACGGTAACCCCTCTGTGAACGCAGAGAAGGAAACCAGGTCTGGAATTTCTTGTGTTTTGAATTTAACTCTGGGGGGTCCGAAACTCACCCGAGCCCCTCAAGATCCCATCCAAAGGCACTGGCAGGTCTGTATTCATGATATGGACTCGCTGTAATTTCTGGAACGTGTAAAACAACAACAAAACTAAGAATTCGACCCCAAAACCAAATTGAATAAAACTTTGAACTTAATGTTCTAGAATTCGCTAACCATGCGCCGAACTGACCTATACTACTCGGAATGACACCAAATTTTGCAGTCAAGTCATAAATGACATAACGGAACTATTCCCAGTCTCGGAATTCCATTCGGACCTCGATAACACAAAAGCACTTCCCAAACAACAATATTAACTTAAGGAAATTCTTATTTCGATATTGGGCGCTGAAACGCTCCCGGGTGATCCAAAACCCATTCCGAACATACGCCAAAGTCCGAAATTATCATATGAAGCTACCGGAACCGTCGAAACTCGATTCCGAGGTCGTTTGCTCAAAATGTTGACTGAAGTCAAACTTGGCCTTAAAGGCCAACCTGAAGGAACCAAGTGTTCCATAATTACTCTAAACATTTCTGAATCCCGGACCACCCACCCCCGCAAGTCATAAATCAAAATAAGCCTCTATGGAAAGTTTCATTTAGGGGAACGGGGTCCGATAATGCAAAATGACCGGTCGGGTCATTACACTTTTCATGTCATACTATCATAGATAACTGAGCCGGAAGGCTGTCGTGAGATATGTAGAATACAACATGTAATACCAACCTATACATAATACATACGGGCCTATAAGACCAAAATAACCACTCGTACACTGAACATAGGTCGATAAGGCCATAAAATCTTGTACGTACATGACATCTGTCTACAAGCCTCTAAGAATACATAATTTTGATAAAGGTCGGGACAGAGTCCCGCCATACCAAACAATACACGTCTAAATCACACTAACCAAGCAAGAAACTCCGAAGAAAATGGAGCGCACCAACATCTTACACTGAGCTGATAGCCTACTTGGAGGGCTCTCGACCTGTCTATCGGGACCTGCGGGCATAAAACACAGTGTCCCCATGCAAAAGGGACATCAGTATAAATAATGTACTGAGTATGTAAGGGACAAAAATTAGTAAATAATAGACATGAGAGAAACATGGAGTAAAAGACTCGACATGTACGTTTGCATAGCTCTGTGAATCATTTCATTTTTATAATGTCATGCATATGCGTATAAATGGCATACCATGCATAGGTATATGCGTTCATAGCATCATCAAGCCTCTAAGGGCATCCCATCATATCATTTAGGCCACTGTGGGAAAATCATCAACGTATACCAGCTGATCAAGTGGTGGTGCGTATATAACGTCGTAACCTTTTTTCCATATCCCATATAAGTATAATATACATATATGCGCATATATAACTCCATCTGGTCATGGTTCAATAAACATGTATAAATGCATGAAATGCATAAGAAATACGTTAATACGATTTTCTCAGAATGCCATAAAAATCAATATGTCTTTCGGATAAACTTTATCAAATACGTATTTTTCTGAGACCCATGAACATAAGATATAATAATAATTCACATGGGGAATCAAGAATATATAGACACCCTTAGTATTTCTATGAATAGAGTCATTTATGAAAGTTGCATATTTTTCTCGTTTGATTTGTATTATTTGGGTCATGCCAAAAAGAACGAAGGGATAGCCTTAATATACTTGAGTCGATTCTCTTGACAATCCCTCTAACACTCGTTAATCGCGACGAAATACGTAATGGTGAGATCGGAATAGGAGACAATCTGTATGATATTCTTGAGAAAGATTGCACTGTACTTCCTTATAATTTCCAAATCTTATGTTCTAATATATAACTCTCACATTCTTAAGAAAGGATATGTTAAGAATGGATATATCACTCTTTCTTAAGAGTGGAAATATGTGACTCACGTTTTCTTAAGAATGCAAAATCCCATATCTATAATTTTTCCACATAATGTAAGGTCTTAAGAGTCACAATTTCATGGGGTGGCTTACTGCCACGTGGGGAGGGTTAAATCTTATCAGACTTTTTAATTAATCACCCAATAATTCCTTAATTAACTAGGCAATCTCCCATTACTCAATAATTAATCAATCATCCACATAATTAAGAATTACCTCAACTTACTTAAAATACTACTCACTTTTAACATACCTTACTATCATGGCCTATGTAGCACCTTGTATGGCACTAGTCCATAAATATCAGATATTATAGCTCGGACCGTATTTATCCCAAATCGAAAATCTTAAACGAAACCCATTTTCTTTGATTCATTTACCCTTTAACCTTCATGGCACTTTACTTATCGCAGGTTATAAGTAGCATAAATGCTTATAATCTCAAAAATAATCCCTTTCCGAACTTACATCGATTAACTTACGATGAAACGTTAATGTAAGAAAATGCGGAATGTAAAATTTCATTTTCGAGCTTATATCAATTTACTTACGGCATACTTCCATGTACGAAAACATGGGGTGTAACATCATTCCCCCCTTTGGAACATTTGTCCTCGAATGTTGACTGATGCACTTATCATTCTCATAACCCATTGCTCTTGCGAATAATTTAATACTCTTCTTTCCATTTAGGCAACTGTTCTTTGAATGAATCCAAAGGCCAGAGCATTCCCCACCTTTAGGCCTCTTTCTCGCACCACGGTCTGTGGTCGAATTCTTCCAATCTCGTAACTCTTACTATCTTCTGTCATACATCCTGTGTGACTTTTTCCTTGTATGTGCGCCTATGTGACTCTTCCCTCCTCTTTCCTCCAGCTTTTAGCCAATCTTTAGGCCTCACTTTGCAAATATATACAGATCTTGATAAAATGTCCCTCTGGGCATCTGTAGGTATACTGATGTTCTTCGCTCGGTACTTTGTCGAACTTACGAATATTGTTATACCTTATTTCATAGATCTGTTTATCCATTCGTATGACTGTATTGCATCTAGGTAGGTTTTACTATACCATAACTCTTACTTCGATTTATCGTTACTGAGGTCTTCTACCGAACTCCAGGTTACTTTCGTTACTTATCCCATATGTATAAATCTAAGTTCTTTAATGCCTCCTCATTACTTGTTCATCTTAAGAATGACGGCCTAATCTCACCTCATACCTTGTGACTTTTGTCCATCCACTGTCGATTCACCTTAATGTTGATCTATCATCTACCACTGATGACTTGATCTATTATGTCACAGTGCCGCTAGGGCTCACGTCTTATCAGGGACATCTGGAGTAATTACATTGATCCATCTTGGGGCGATACTATACTTCCATAACCGTATTTTATAGCATCCCAATATGACTTACCTTACATGGGTATTTTAATCATGTATAAATCATGAAATCCTCTTCAAATCATTACTCAATCTAAGGACAAACGTCATCCTTTATCTATCACAATCACACCCTCATTCCACTCTAGATGCTATTAGTCTTTGGATTCCTTTGAGTTTATTTAGACTATGCTGAACTTTCTATAACTTAGAGAAACTATTAGCTCTCTTGTTTTCATGGGGTTAATCTCGAGGACTTATCCATTCTCGTCACCTTCTTACTTGCCCTTTCTCATCCTTACTCCTATCATAATACCTCGTCGCTTTGCTATACTTTAGCTTGCGAACTCTACATATCTATTTATAGTATCCACAACCTTTCTTCAACTTGCTTGCACCATAGATTCCCTTATGTTCTTCTAGAACATCAAGCGAGACATCCCATCGTCTCTAACTCTTCTTTACTCTCTTGGCTATATCTCTCGGTACCTAGAAACCATAGGCTGGAAGATATGCCACTGACGATGCCACTATCATTCCTGCATATTGAATCCCCGCGCTTCTAGCCTTCTATTTGAAGTATGGACTATTCTCAACCTTCTTCTTTTGAGTATCTCGTACGTTGTTCACCTTTACCTTACTTACCTTAAAGCCTCACATCACATCTTCTATCTCTTTCATGAACTCCCATCCACATAGGTATAATTAACATCCATGTCTTGAACTTCTATTATAATATATGCAACTCTTTACATAATCTCGTGAGAGCTTCATACTAACTTCTTATGAGGTTGGGACACTTCTAACTCGATTTATCGTAGAGCTGTTATAGAATATGGCTACTGTACTATCTCTCTTGTACCTATGTACATAGTTGATGTAACTCTTTAGTTTCATCTTCCTTCTGATTAGCCTTAACATAGGCTTAAGCTATCTTCCGATTTGTGGCTCATGGCATTTAGTTATTACTTTAGCCTTTCATGGACGCTATGGAAAACCATGACACCATCTTCTAATGATTCCATCCTTTATCTATGACCTGGACCCAATTCCTTTTTTTAACTTATATCGGAGTCTTCTACGGCTGATCATTAATCGTATAATTCTTTTCGTTCCATTTCAGCTTTCTTCAAACGTAAGCAATTGCTTTTCCCGGCCTTTTTGCCCCCTTTTCGCATGCATACTTAGCTTATATGAGTTCTCACGCATGCCAAAATTATTGTGCAACTCATATGGTCTTGAATATTGTGATGACCCGAGGTGTCATTTTATGAAATTAGACCTAATTCTAGGCTTACTAGCCATAAAAAGGCTAACTTTAATTACCTCGATTGGCGTTCACAGTCCGTGCGTGAATCCGGAAAGTTTTTATGTCAAAATATGAAAACACTAATTTCTAGAGTTAAATTTGGTTTTAGTTGACTTTGGTCAATATTTTTGGTAAAAGGACCCGAACCTGTGTTTTGACGATCCAGGGAGGTCCACAGAAAAATATGGGACTTGTGCGTATGTCCGGAATTGAATTCCGAGGTCCCTAGCCTTAGAAACAATTTTTGAAGAAAATTGTTCTACTGGTTAATTCAAGAAATAAAGAAATGAAATAATATGTGAAATTGATGATATCAAGCCCATATTTTGGTTCCGGAACCCGGAACAAGTTCGTTATGTTATTTAAGTCCTATTTGTGAAATTTTATGAGAATTGGAGTTGATTTGATGTAATTCGGACATCCGGTTGAAAAGTTAGAAATTTGAGTATTCTTGAGGAAATCTTGAGTTTTGAGGTTAAATCTGTAGATTTTGATGTTATTTTGATGATTTGATCGCACGAGCAAGTCCGCATGATGTTCTTAGACTTGCGTGCATGTTTGTAGCCCCGAGGGCTCGGGGTGAGTTTCGGGTAGGCTATGGAGTGTCTAGACTTGGAAAAATACCCCAACAGCTGAACATCTGGTGTTGTAGGCCTCAGATCTCGCAAATGCGAGATCGGACTTCACAATTGGGAAGTCAATGGCCAGCCTTAAATCTCGCATTTGCAAGGTCTTGGGTCGCAAATCGAAATTCCACTTTGTCGCAAATGCGACATTTTTTATCGCATTTGCGAAAAACCCCAGAAATCCTAGGGTTCGCAAATGCGAGACCCACAACCTGTTATATCAGATTTTTGACGGGTTTTTCACTTCTTTTTCAATTCTCTCAAATCCTAAACCTCCATAGGCGATTTTCCAAAGACCAAAACTTTTCCAAATCATTGGTAAGTGATCTCTAACTAATTCCTTTCATTCCTTAACAACTTTTAACAAGATTACAACAAAAATTCTAGAGTTTTCATGGTAAAAATTGGGTTTTTGGGTAGAACTTAGGAATTTCAAAATTTGGAGAATTGGACCTCGAATCGAGGTCAGATTCCAATACCAATTGCATATTCGGGCTCGGGGGAGATTGGGTAAACGGGTTTTGGTCCGACCCTCGAGTTTAGACCAAGCGGGCCCAGGGTCGATTTTTGTATTTTGATAAGAATACATAGGAAAACCATAGAATTTCATTAAAGTTGATTCATTTAAGAATTAATTGATGATATTGAACCAATTGTGATTAGATTCGAGCGGGTTAGAGAAAAATTATAAAGGAAAGGCCATGCTAGAGCAGTGATTGCCTTCGGAATTGAGGTAAGTGTTGTGTCTAACCTTAGCTTGAGGGAATAGGTTTTGTATGACTACTTGTTCCCTGTTTGTTTGCTAAATCCAATGTATAGGTGAGGTGATGAGTACCTATATGTTGTGGTCAGGTCATACCATGTGAGTAAATGTTATTTCTTGTTATTCTGGTTGTCTTAAAACCGATCATCTGTGATTATTGTTGTTAGTGAAATGTTGAGAGATTAGTATCCGATTCCACCGATGTGATTATTATTCTGAATCCCGAGTTGAGATTGAAACGATAAATGATGATATTAACCATGATGAAATATTGATTGCTTGTGAAATTCCTTTGAGAACATTGAGTTGAGATTGAAATATTAGATGGTGATAGAAATTATGAGGAAATACTGTTTCTTGTGAAATCCCCTTTTTATGTTATTGATGATTTGATTAGATTGTGAGGAAGAGTGTAAAGCACGAAGGGTGATGTCGTGCATGACTTAATTATATTGGGAGGAAGAGTGTAAAGCACGAAGATTGATGTCGTGCATGATTTATTTATAATGTGAGGAAGAGAGTAAAGCACGAAGGGTGATGTCGTGCATTCTTAATTATAATCTAGTGAGGATGAGAGTAAAAGCACGAAGGGTGATGCCGTGTATTCTTTTTATTATTTGGTGAGGCTGAGAGTAAAAGCACGAAGGGTGATGGCGTGCAAGTTCCATTTCTATTATTAATTGCTAATATTATTGTTGGTCACTGTCTGTGCTTTTCTTATTGTTATCCCCATTCCTTATGAAAAAAAAAGAGAAGGAAAAATTCCCCATCTGATGCTCCCTTCCCATTAATTGCTGGTTACATTCTTTAATTGCCATTATTTCCTGTTAGCATGTTTTCGATGTCCAGGTTTTATATGGTGTCTTGTCTTAGCCTCATCACTACTTTGCCGAGGTTAGGCTTGGAACTTACTCAGTACATGGGGTCGGTTGTACTGATACTACACTCTGCACTCTTTTGTGTAGATCCAAGTACCGTCCAGCGTTAGGAGATCCTAGTAGCCGATATCATCATTCGGAAACACGAAGTAGATATGCTGGCGTCCGTAGCTTCCTGGAGTCTTCTCTTAGTTTTATAGAGACTGTTTTATTAAACTCAAAATAGATACATTATTTCTTTCAGCCCATTATTTGTATTATTCTTAGTAGTTCGTGAATTTTGACACCGGACCCTAGGGTAGCGTCATAGTTATATATTTAGTTCGTGGCTCGATTTATTCATTCATTTATATCAGTGAAGGAATGCGTTGGAAATTATTGGATTTAGTTTATTTTAAGTTGTCTTATTGCGTCTAAGTAAATGTTCGAAAGAAAATGGTTAATTAATTTCTAACATTGACTTGCCTAGCAAGTATTGTGTTAGGCGCCATCACGATCTTGCGGGTTGGGAATTTGGGTCGTGACAAGTTGGTATCAGAGCCCTAGGTTGCATAGGTCTCACAATTCACGAACAAGCTTGATAGAGTTTGAAGGATCGGTACGGAGACGTCTGCACTTGTCTCTCAGAGGCTATGAAGTTAGGAACAAACTCAGTTTTTATTTCTACTCTGTCGTGCGATTCTTGATATCTCAAAAATACTGATTGAACTCTTCTATTCTCTCGCAGATGGCGAGAACATGTGCTTTCTCTTCCGCTGACCAACAATCCGATCTTCCAGCAGCAGCTCCTATTATGGGAAGAGGCCGAGGCAGGGGCAGAACACAACCTACTGCTTAGACAGCAACTCCAGCTGCAGAGCCCCATATTGAGATTGATGGGGGGCTACAGCTCAGACCGTTCCAGCTGGACCAGCTCAAGTCCTAGAGGGGTTTATTGCTACCCCGGTGCTTCAGGATGCTTTGGTCAGATTAGTGGGCCTTATGGAGGGTGTAGCCCAGACTGGCGCACTCCCTGTTGCAGCAGCCGCATCTCAGGCTGGAGGAGGGGTCCAAACTCCTGTTACCCACACCCCTTAAATTCAGACCCTAGCAGCCAACCCAATTAGGGTAGTTCAAACAGTTGTTGCAGCCCCGATTGCTGAGGGGGCACCTATGACTTATGATGCTTTGTGGAGATTGGACAGGTTCATCAAGCTTTTCCCTGTTCACTTCAGTGGTGCTACTTTAGAGGATCCTCAGGAATATCCAGATAGTTGTCATAAGGTACTTTGAAATATGGGTATTTTGGAGACCAATGGGGTCGATTTTGCTCCCTTTCAGATGACCGGTTCCGCCAAGAAATGGTGGATGGATTATTTGTTGACTAGACAAGTTGGGTCACCTGCTTTGACTTGGGATCAGTTTTCTCACCTCTTTTTTGGAGAAATTTTTGCATATCACTGCCAAAGAAGAGAAGCGTCGTCAGTTTGAGTGTCTTCAACAGGGCGGCATTACAGTTATCCAGTATGAGAATCGCTTTGTGGATTTGGCTCGGCATGCTATTCTTTTATTTCCCACAGAGAGAGAGGGGGTTAGGAGATTTATTGAGGGCTTTGCTCAGCCTATTAGGTTGCAAATGGCCAAAGAGACATGGACTGAGATTTCTTTTCAGGATGCGGCTAATGTGGCCAGGAGGGTTGAGTCGGTCCTTGGGATGGGAGGTTAGGGATCAGAAAAGAGGCCTCGCCATTTCGGTGGTTTCAGTGGTGCCTCATCTGGAGGTAGGGTTATTTTCAGTAGAGGCCATTCTTCTAGGCCATTCCATTCAGCACTTCAGGTTTCACATGGTACCTCAGGTGGTCGCGGTTCTTATATGCCTCCTTCTACTCAACCAGTCTACAGTGCACCATCAGCTCCTATCAGTGCACCTCCTCTCCAGAGTGTTCAGGGTGGTTATACTGGTCGGCAGGGTCAGTTCACCGGCCATCAGTCTCAGCAGTCGAGGTCTTGTTACACTTGTGGTGACCTGAAGCACATTGCCAGATATTGTCCTCACGTGTCGAATAATTCTCAGTATCAAAATTCCCGTGCTATAGTTCCAGCACCACCTGCCCAGCCAGCTAGGGGTAGGGGTAAGGTAGCCAGAGGTAGAGGATAGATTGCTAGAGGTGGAGGTCAGGACACTAGGGGTGGAGGCTAGCCCGCTAGGGGTGGAGGCCAGCCTGCTAAAGGTGGAGGTCCTCCTAAAGAAATGGTTCAGGGTGGTGGAGCCCAGCCCCGATTATATGCATTTCTAGCCAGACCCGAGGCGGAGTCCTCTGATGCAGTTATAACAGGTACCATTTCAGTTTGTAATAAAGATGCTTCAGTTTTGTTTGATCCGGGGTCTACTTATTCTTATGTGTCATCCTATTTTGCTCCTATTTGGTTGTGCCCCGCAATTCTTTGAGTGTCCCTGTTTATGTGTCTACGTCGGTAGAGGATGCTATTATTATAGATCGTGTATATCGTTCATGCGTAGTCATTATTGAGGGTCTTGAAACTAGTGTAGACCTTTTGCTTCTTGACATGGTTGATTTTGATGTCATATTGGGCATGGATTGGTTTTCACCTTACTATGCCATCTTGGACTGTCACGCCAAGACAGTTACTTTAGCTTTGCCGGGATTTCCTCGGTTAGAATGGAAAGGGACTCTTGCTCACTCTCCCAGAAGAGTGATTTCTTATACTATAGATCGTCGCATGGTCAAGAAGGGGTGTTTGGCTTATTTGGCTCATATTCATGATTCTAATGCCGAGGTTTCTTCGATAGATTCAGTGCCTATTGTTCGTGAGTTTACCGAGGTGTTTCTGGCAGACCTGTCGGGGATGCCATCCAACAGGGATATTGATTTTTGCATTGATGTGGCTCCGGGAACTCAGCCCATTTCTATCCCCCCATACCGAATGGACCCACCAGAGTTACAAGAATTGAAAGAGTAGTTGCAAGACCTGCTTGATAAGGGTTTCATTACACCTAGTGTCTCACCCTGGGGTAAACCGGTTTTGTTTGTAAAGAAGAAGGATGGATCGATGAGAATGTGTATAGATTACCGGAAGTTGAATAAAGTTACTATCAAGAATAAGTATCCATTGCCGATAATTGATGATCTATTTGATCAGCTTTAGGGTGCTATTGTGTTTTCAAAAATTGATCTGAGAACGGGCTATCATCAGTTAAAGATTAGGGCATCCGATGTTCCTAAAACAACCTTTCGGACAAGGTATGGGCACTATGAATTTTTGGTGATGTCTTTTGGCTTGACTAATTCCCAAGCAGCCTTTATGGATTTGATGAATAGAGTTTTCAAGCCTTATCTAGATTCCTTCGTAATTGTGTTCATTGATGATATTCTTATATACTCCCGCAGTCTGGAGGAGCATGAACAGCACCTCGGTATTGCACTCCGGACTTTGAGGGACAATCAGTTGTATGCAAAATTTTCAAAGTGTGAGTTCTGGTTAGACTCAGTAGCTTTCTTGGGTCACGTCGTATCATCAGATGGTATTCAAGTAGATTCTAAGAAGATAGAGGCAATCAATAACTGGCCTAGACCCACTTCAGCCACAGAAATCAGGAGCTTCTTGGGTTTGGAGGGATACTACCTTCGTTTTGTGGAAGGGTTCTCGTCTATAGCAGCCCTGATGACAAGACTAACACAGAAAGGTGCTCCATTTAAATGGTCAGACGAGTGTGAGGCGAGCTTTCAAAATCTCAAGACCGCCTTGACTTCAGCATCGGTGTTGGTGTTACCATCAGGTTCAGGATCTTTCATGGTGTATTATGATGCTTCCCGTGTTGGGTTGGGAGCAGTATTAATGCAGGAGGGCAGGGTGATAGCATACGTGTCTCGGCAGTTAAAGACTCATGAGAAGAATTATCATGTACATGACTTAGAGTTGGCAGCCATTATTCATGCATTGAAAATATGGACGCACTATCTTTATGGCGTGCCATGTGAGGTTTACACGGATCATCGTAGCCTGTACTTGTTCAAGAAAAAGGATCTTAATTTGAGACAGAGGAGATGGTTAGAGTTATTGAAAGATTATGACGTCACTATATTTTATCATGCAAGGAAAGCCAATATGGTGGTCGATGCATTGAGTAGGAAAGTAGTAAGTATGGGCAGCCTTGCATGTATTCCAGTTGGTGAGAGACCGTTAGCTTCAGATATTCAGACATTGGCTAATCAGTTCGTGAGGTTGGATATTTCGCCCAACCATGTCCTAGCTTGTACAGTTGCTCGGTCTTCCTTATTCGAGCGCATCAGAGATCGGCAGGATGATGACCCGCACTTGATGGTCCTTAGGGACACAGTTCGGCACGGTGGTGCCAAGAAGGTTACAGTTGGAGATGATGGTGTTTTGAGGATGCAGGGTCGTATATGTGTGCCTAACGTTGATGGCCTTCGTGAGTTGATTCTTGAAGAAGCTCACAGTTCTAAGTATTCTATTCACCCAGGTGCTCCTAAGATGTACCAGGACCTGCGGCAGCACTACTGGTGGCAAAGGATGAAAAATGATATTGTTGCTTATGTGGCTCGTTGTTTGAATTGCCAACAGGTGAAATATGAGCATCAGAGACCCGGTGGTTTACTTCAGCAGATAGAGATTCCTGAGTGGAAGTGGGAGAATATCATTATGGACTTCGTTGTTGGACTCCCATGAACTCAAAGGAAGTTCGACGCCATTTGGGTTATTGTGTATAGGTTGACTAAATCAGCACATTTCATTCCAGTGGCAACTACTTACACTTCGGAGCGGTTGGCAGAGATATATATTCGAGAGATTATTCGCCTTCACGGTGTGCCCGTGTCTATCATTTCTGATCGAGGTACGCAGTTTACCTCGCACTTTTGGAGGGCAGTTTAGTGAGAGTTGGGTACCCGAGTTGAGTTGAGCACCGCATTTCCTCCTTAGACGGACGGGCAGTTTGAGCGTACTATTCAGATTTTAGAGGATATGCTTTGCGCTTGTGTTATTGACTTTGGAGGTTCTTGGGATCAGTTCTTGCCATTAGCGGAGTTTGCCTATAATAATAATTACCAGTCGAGCATTCAGAACGCTCCTTATGAGGCATTATATGGTAGACGATGTAGATCGCCAGTTGGATGGTTTGAGCGGGGAGAGGCTCGGTTATTGGGTACAGACTTAGTTCAAGAGGCCTTAGATAAGATCAAGATTATACAGGATCGACTTCCTGCAGCTCAGTCTAGGCAAAAGAGTTACGCCGACCGTAAGGTTCGGGATGTGGCATTCATGGTTGGAAAGAGAGTATTACTTCGGTTATCGCCCATGAAGGGTGTTATGATATTTGGGAAGAAGGGTAAGTTGAGCCCTAGGTATATCGAGCCATTTGGGATTCTTGATAGAGTGGGGGAGGTAGCTTATAGACTTGCGTTACCTCCAGGGTTATCCTCAGTTCATCCGGTATTTCATGTATCTATGCTCTGAAAATATCATGGTGACCCGTCCCACGTGTTAGACTTCAGCTCTGTCCAATTGGACAAATATTTGACTTATGAGGAGGATTCGGTTGCTATTCTAGATCGGTAGGTTCGTCAGTTGATATCAAAGAGTTACCCTTCTGTTCGAGAGCAGTGGAGGGGTCAGCCTGCTGAGGCAGCTACATGGGAGTCCGAGTCGGACATGCAGAGTAGATATCCCCACTTGTTTGCCAATTCAGATAATTTTCTATGTCTGTTCGAGGACGAACATGTGTTTTAGAGGTGGAGATTGTGATGACCCAAGGGATCATTTTATGAAATCAGACATAATTCTAGGTTTACTAGCCATAAAAAGGCTAATTTTAATTACCTCGATTGTTGTGCGCAGTCCAAGCGTGAAACCGGAAAGCTTTTATGTGAAAATATGAAAAATAGTAATTTCTAGAGTTAAAATTTGGTTTTAGTTGACTTTGGTCAACATTTTTTGGTAATCGAACCCGGATCTGTGTTCCGATGATCTAGGAAGGTCCGTAGTAAAATATGGGACTTGGGCGTATGCCTGGAATTGAATTCCGAGGTCCCTAGCCTTAGAAAATATTTTTTGAAGAAAATTGTTCTGTTGGTTAATTTAGAAATAAAGAAATGAAATAATATATGAAATTGATGATATCGGGCTCGTATTTTGGTTCCGGAACCCGGAACAAGTTCTTTATGTTATTTAAGTCCTATATGTGAAATTTCATGAGAATCGGAGTTGATTTGATGTAATTCGGACATCCGGTTGAAAAGTTAGAAATTTATGAGTTCTTGAGGAAATCTTGAGTTTTGAGGTTAAATCTGTAGATTTTGATGTTATTTTGATGATTTGATCGCACGAGCAAGTCTGTATGATATTTTTAGACTTGTGTGCATGTTTGGTTTGGAGCCCCGAGGGCTCGGGTGAGTTTCGGGTAGGCTACGGAGTGTCTAGACTTAGAAAAATACCCCAACAGCTGAACATCTGGTGTTGCAGGCCTCAGATCTCGCATTTGCGAGGTCTTGGGTTGAAAATGCGAAATGCCACTTTGTCGCAAATGCGGCATATTTTATCGCATTTGCGAAAAACCCCAGAAATCCCAGGGTTCACAAATGCGAATTCCAGTTCGCAAATGCGAGACCCGCAACCTATTATATCAGATTTTTTACGGGTTTTCACTTCTTTTTCAATTCTCTCAAACCCTAAACCTCCATAGGCGATTTTCCAAAGACCCAAACTTCTCCAAATCATTGGTAAGTGATCTCTAACTAATTCATTTCATTCCTTAACAACTTTTAACAAGATTACAACCAAAATTCTAGAGTTTTCATGGTAAAAATTGGGTTTTTGGGTGGAACTTAGGAATTTCAAAAGTTGGGGAATCGGACCTCTAATTGAGGTCGAATTCCAATAACAATTGCATATCCGGGCTCAGGGGAGATTGGGTAAACGGGTTTTGGTCCGACCCTCGAGTTTAGACCAAGCGGGCCCGGGGTCGATTTTTGTATTTTGATAAGAAAACATAGGAAAACCATAGAGTTTCATTAAAGTTGACTCCTTTAAGCAATAATTGATGATATTGAACCAATAGTGATTAGATTCGAGCGGGTTAGAGGAAAATTCTAAAGGAAAGGTCGTGCTAGAGCAGTGATTGCCTTCGGAATTGAGGTAAGTGTTGTGTCTAACCTTAGCTTGAGGGAATAGGTATTGTATGACTATTTGTTACCTGTTTGTTTGCTAAATCCAATGTATAGGTAAGGTGACGAGTACCTATAAGTTGTGGTCAGGTCATACCATGCGAGTAAATACTACGTCTTGTTATTCCGGTGGTCTTAAATCCTATCATCTGTGATTATTATTGTTAGTGAAATGTTGAGAGATTAGTAACCGGTTCCACCGAGGTGATTATTTTTCTGAATCCCGAGTTGAGATTGAAATAATAAATGATGATAGTAACCATGATGAAATATTGATTGCTTGTGAAATTCCTTTGAGAACATTGAGTTGAGATTGAAATATTAGATGGTGAGAGAAATAATGAGGAAATATTGTTTCTTGTGAAATCCCCTTTTTATGTTATTGATGATTTGATTAGATTGTGAGGAAGAGTGTAAAGCACGAAGGGGGATGCCTTGCATGACTTAATTATATTGGGAGGAAGAGTGTAAAGCATGAAGGGTGATGTCGTGCGTGATTTATTTATAATGTGAGGAAGAGAGTAAAGCATGAAGGGTGATGCCGTGCATTCTTAATTATAATTTGGTGAGGATGAGAGTAAAAGCACAAAGGATGATTCCATTTATTCTATTTATTATTTGGTGAGGCTGAGAGTAAAAGCACGAAGGGTTATTCCGTGCAAGTTCCATTTCTATTATTAATTGCTAATATTATTGTTGATCATTGTCTGTGCTTGTCTTATTGTTATCCCCATTCTTTATGAAAAAAAAAAGAAGGAAAAATTCCCCATCGCATGCTCCCTTCCCATTAATTGATTGTTACATTCTTTAATTTCCATTATTTCCTGTTAACATGTTTTCGATGTCCAGGTTTTATGTGGTGTCTTGTCGTAGCCTCGTCACTACTTCACCGAGGTTAGGATCGGCACTTACTCAGTACATGGGGTCGGTTTTACTGATACTACACTCTGCACTCTTTTGTGCCGATCCAGGTACCGGCCAGCGTTAGGAGATCCTAGTAGCCGATATCATCATTCAGAGACACGAGGTAGATTTGATGGTATCCGCAGATTCCTGGAGTCTACTCTTAGCTTTATAGAGACTGTTATATTACACTCAAAACAAATACATTATTTCTTTCAGCCCATTATTTGTAGTATTCTTTGTAGTTCGTGAATTGTGACACCAGACCCTGGGGTAGCGTCATAGTTATATATTTAGTGTGTGGCTCAGTTTATTCATTCATTTATTATTTTATCCGTGAAGGCATGCATTGGAAATTATTGGATTTAGTTTATTTTAAATTATCTTATTGCGTCTAAGTAAATGTTCAAAAGAAAATGGTTAATTAATTTCTAACATTGGCTTGCCTAGAAAGTATTGTGTTAGGCGCCATCACGATCCCGTGGGTTGGGAATTTAGGTCGTGACAAATATTAATTTTAGTTTTACTCCTCGCTCATTAGCCATGGTAGGTGCCACTTTCTTTTGTAGTGCATACAATTTTGTAGTGGGACTGTTGTTACAAAACCATTTCCCCTTTAGGTCACTGTGTTTTGGGTGAAGACTTCTTCCGTATTTCCTCAGCTAGTCTTTTATTGTGGTACTTAGGGAAGACCTTCTGACTCTTGTAAAGTTGCGAGCTCATTACATTGCATACCTGATGGAATTCTTGATGTTCGTACTCATCTATAATTATTTGTAGTTCTTACCTCCACGCCCTTGTGCTTGTAGTGTTGCTTATGAACTGATATTTTGATTGTCTTCCCAGTGGAATTCTCTTTTATTTCCATAACATTAATAAGATACATTTAACTACCCCAACTCCTATCTGAATATTCTCAAGGGCCACGATGTCATATTTGCGAGACTGAATTTCCCATGTTGGGGTTCACTCTGTTTATCTTGCACGATCTATTGATTTGTTTGTATCCTCTTTTCTAGACATAACTAGGCACTTCCTAAATCAACTACTAACTACTCGTTGACCCATTCTCATATCAATATTCCGCGTAATCTTTCTTGGATTATTTTCTTTGTCTTAACTTACCTCTCGCACTGGCTCCTTATTAATCAATAACATCACGGGCAGGAACCCTTACTTCCTCTCCTTGACGTCGTGTTTGCATAATGCTCTGGTATCGTAGCATATTTGTAGGCTTTGAATAAGTACAATCTCATCCCTTTTTCATTTTATCGCATCCTTCCTTTACCTTTCATAATTACTAGAACCACTTAATTCTGACTTAATTCCATATTCCCTCTTTAGAGAAGCACTAATATTTAGCGCTATGACAATCTACCTATAGATGCTTTACCTCTTCATCATTGGTGTCTTCTCACACTATCGATGACCCTTACTCACCTTGCGGTAATCCTTCTGTACCAAGGATAAGGAAATTCCTTACTCGCGCGGGTGGCACTTAGTGTAACTGGCACACATAGTCCCTTAAGCTTAACTTTGCTCACATTGCTTGTTTTAGGGAAGCGTCTTCCTGAATAACCATTCTCTGAATTTCTCATGAATCTTCTTCTGTTGTCCATTCTATTATCTTCGGAATGAAATCTGAAACTCTCATGATGAAGAATATTATCCAATCACTCAGTCCCTAATTCACATTTAGTTTATCTTGTTCACCAGCCCGTACTGATTTCTATTATTCTAGGGTCTAACTTTTCCTTCCAGTAGTTGCATTGGAGTCACGAACTTACTTCTCGAAGTGAGGATACGACTTTGTGGCCTATACTCTTTTGTTGTCTCAAGGCCTGTCACTTCTCGTCTTTTCCTTCACTTGACTATAGACTCTGTAATATTATCATCTTTTGACCTACTGTTGTCATCCATGTATCACATCTTACTCTTACTGATTCATTAGCTCTCTTCTTATTTCCTGCTAACATTTCTGTCTATCACTTTATTCTGAAAACTTCAACAAGATATTCTTTTGCTTTTAGATCCCTTTTGCTCCATCCACTGGCTCTTTGGGTTGTCTAGCATTATCTCTCTACTAAGGACGGGAACAATACTAAGATAATATTTATCCCTTCCAGGCTTCAAGTGCCCATCTTTGTGGTACTCATATCTAGTTGTACTATTTCAGAATGCACCATCTGGATGTCTCACAAGGAGACATGTTAGCACATTTGCAATATCCTTCAGAAAGGTAAACTAACACAAACAATTCATCCACCATTTTGGGTCACTCTAACCCCAGCTGGATCCTGATATCCCGTCCTTCTATTGAACCATATCTGTTAGCTCCCGTAGGGCATAACTAAGATCGACGTCGACGTAGCCAATTGTACATACCTCTGTTACTGTTGAATGTAACTCAAAAAGCTCATACTCCTATGGCTGAATTGTAAATACTGTTAACCTTCATTAACTGGGCGCCTCGTACCCTTCTTCATCTTGCTTCTTTTGCTTTTTGAAACTTGTATTTATCTTATGAATCTCTCATTGTCTTTCACCATAAAGGTGGATAGGTATTCTTACCTCAAGGCTCCTTATCAAGAGGCTTACACATCTTAGTACACACATGATCTACTGAAGACCCTATATTTACTTATCATAAGCATCATGAAAAATCAAGTACCTCTAACTCAACTCTTTCATAGTCACATTCAATCTCTTACTAATTGTCTTTCTAGATGTAGGTATCGTCTTATTACGAATAAAATAGAAGTTAGGAATTTGAATTCTTACAACTGAATAGAGTAAGAAGAAAGAGTGATAGTCTTAAATGCCCTGTAGCCTCCTGCTTATAAGTGTGGTGCACGACACACCCATAAACAAGACTCTACTAGACACGTCTTGTAGAGTCCCTAGGACAGAACTGCTCTGATACCACTTTTGTCACGACCCAAACCGATGGGCCGCGACGGACGCCCGGTACCTTACTCAACAGAGTACCAACATAACGTATCTTTTGATGTCATACTATCATAGATAACTGAGCCGGAAGACTGCCGTGAGATAAGTAGAATACAACATGTAATACCAACATATACATAAGACATACGGGCCTATAAGACAAAAATAACCACTCGTACACTGAACATAGGCCGACAAGGCCATAAAATCTTTTATGTACATGACATCTATCTACAAGCCTCTAAGAATACATAATTTTCATAAAGGCCGGGACAGAGTCCCGCCATACCAAACAATACACGTCTTAATCATACTAACCAAACAAGAAACTCCAAAGCAAATGGAGCGAACCAACATCTTACGCTGAGCTGATAGCCTACTTGGAGGGCTCTCGACCTGTCTATCGGGACCTACGGGTATAAAATGCAGCGTGCCCAGGCAAAAGGGACATCAGTACAAATAATGTACCGAGTATGTAAGGGATGAAAATCAGTAAATAATAGACATGAGATAAACATGGAGTAAAAGACTCGACATGTACGTTTGCATAGCTTTGTGAATCATTTCATTTTTATAATGTCATGCATATGCATACAAATGTCATACCATTCATAGGTATATGCATTCATAGCATCATCAAGCCTCTGAGGGCATCCCATCATATCATTTCGGCCACTGTGGGCAAATCATCAACGTATACTATTTGATCAGGTGGTGGTGCATTTATAATGCCATAACCTTTTTTCCATATCCCATATAAGTATAATATACATATATACGCGTATATAACTCCATCTGGGCATGGGTCAATGTACATGTATAAATGCATGAAATGCATAAGAAATACGTTAATACGATTTTCTCTGAATGCTATAAAAATCAATATGCCTTTCGGATAAACTTCATCAAATACGTATTTTCTGAGACCCATGGATAGAAGATATAATAATAATTCACATGGGGAATCAAGAATATATAGACACCCCTAGTAGTTCTATGAATAGAGTCATTTATGAAAGTTGCGTATTTTTCTCATTTCATTTGTATTATTTGGATCATGCCAAAAAGAAAGAAGGGATAGCCTTAACATACCTGAGTCGATTCTCTTGATAATCCCTCTAACACACGTTAATCGCGACGAAACACGTAACCTCAAGATCGAAATAGGAGACAATCTGTATGATATTCTTGAGAAAGTTGCACCGTACTTCCTTATCATTTCCAAATCTTACGTTCTAATATATAACTCTCACGTTCTTAAGAAAGGATATGTTAAGAATGGATATATCACTCTTTCTTAAGAGTGGAAATATATGACTCACGTTTTCTTAAGAATGCAAAATCCCATATCTATAATTTTCCCACATAATGTAAGGTCTTAAGAGTCAGAATTTCATGGGGTGGCTTACTTCCACGTGGGGAGGGTTAAATCTTAGCCAACTTTTTTATTAATCACCCAATAATTCCTTAATTAACTAGGCAATTTCCCATTGCCCAATAATTAATCAATCATCCACATAATTAAGAATTACCTCAACTTACTCAAAATACTACTCACTTTTAACATACCTTACTATCATGGACATGTAGCACCTTGTATGGCACTAGTCCATAAATATCGGGTATTATAGCTCGGACTGTATTTTATCCCAAATCGACAATCTTCAACAAAGCCCATTTTCTTTGATTCATTTACCCTTTAACCTTCACGGCACTTTACTTATCGCTTGTTATAAGTAGCATAAATGCTTATAATCTCAAAAATAATCCCATTCCCAAACTTACGTTGATTAACTTACGATGAAAACTTAACTTACGAAAATGCGGAATGTAACATCTCATTTTCGAGCTTATATCAATTTACTTACGGCGTACTTCCATGTATGAAAACATGGGATGTAAAACTGATAGGTACCACTGCTCGCTTTGATATGGTTGTTATATATTCTATCTATGCTCATCTAGATATCCTGCCTATAGGATCTTAAAAGATTGTTTGTTTGAATAGCATGCACTTTTTTTCTTTACTTGTGGAGGTTAACATGAGCCCTTTATTTTCTCTTTATGTGACAGTCCTTCTTGACTTTTGTTTGTCGCTTAGTTTTCTCATTTTAAGCAACATAGGTGAGTCTAGAACCACCTTAAATAGGGGCCCTAAACACCTCCGAGACCATAGGTAAGGGACGGGTAGTGCACGCATAAGGAACGAGTTAGAAGCTACTAGAACATTTTAAGTAACAACTGAAAGGTAGTAATTGGGTAGTAAAAAGAGATGATAACATGTGCGCTAATACTATGTGTAGCACCCCAACCTGGGGAAAGTTACCAAGTATTGCATAGAAATGATCCTATAGGTTAAAAAACTTAGGCCCCTTTAATTCATGTTTTTAAATAATAGTTGTCTAATTGCTGTATTTTTCTTTAAAGACTGATTCGCTTAATTAAGTTCGGTCGGGACCCATCGTTGTGGACCTCGAGGGGTTCGTAACACCTTCCCCTCAAGGTAATTTTGAGCCCTTACCCGATCTCTGGTGATGCAAACTAGTTTCATGAGTTAATTTCTCTAGGTGCCCTAATGCACCTTAATCTGTTAGGTGGCGACTCTTCAAATCCCATCCCAAAAGGTATGGAGTTGTCTCAAAAATGTCGAAACTCCGGACTCCGCAAGGAAAAGGGGGGCGCGACACCATGCCTATAGGATTCTGTTCTGGTTATCACTTAGGCAAACCTGTAGGTTTATTAAGAATTTTGGGCCTAAAACTGTGATCTCTTGCTGCTTGAAATTTGCCCAGATTCAGAACTTAATCAAAATTAGTAGGCTAATTGATAGGTCTCGATGCTCTCCTTAAACAAACTCCTTCTCTACATTCTGTTTCTGCTCATCTAGATATCATGCATATAGGATCCTAAATTAATGAAATTTATTGATTGAAATGCGTGAAATTGTTGACTATTTGTGGAGGTTAACATGAGCCTTTAGTTGCTCTCCTGTGACAATCCTATTTGAATTTTGTTTGTCGCATAGAGTTTTCTCATTTTTAGCAACCTAGGTCAGTCTAGAACCACCTAAAATAGAGATCTTAAACACCTCCAGGACCATAGGAAAGGGACGGGTAGTGCACGCATAAGGCACGAGTTAGAAGCTACTAGAACGCTTAAGTAATAACTGAAAGATAGTAATTGGGTAGTAAAAGAGATGATGACCTGTGCGCTAATACTATGTGTAGCACCCCACTTGGGGAAAGTTACCAAGTATTGCATGGAAATGATCTTATAGGCTAAAAAAATTAGGACCCTTTTAATTCCTGTTTTAAAATAATAGTTGTCTAAATTTCTTTATTTTCCTTTAAAGACTAATTCACTTAATTAAGTTCGGCTGGGACCTACCATTGTGGACCTCGAGAGGTGCCTAACACCTTCCACTCAAGGTAATTTCGAGCCCTTCCCCGATCTCTAGTGATGCAAACTAGCTTCATGAGTTAATTACTCTAAGTTCCCTAATGCACCTTAATCTGTTATGTGGTGACTCTTCAAATCCCATATCCCATCCCAAAAGGAAGAGAGTTGTCTCCGAAATGTCGAAACCCGATTTCGCGAGAAAAAGGGGGCGCGACAACTATGGCGCCTTCGGACAAGATGGCGATGTTTTAGCCCATGAAATGCAAAGATATGATGCTTGGTCATATGTGAAAACGTGACAAGACAAGGCTTAGTCTTGTGTAAGATGACAGTAGTGCTTTGCCCTAGATGAACAGAGGATAGTGCTGGGTCTTAGGTAGTGTAGTGGAGATAGTATTTAATCTTATGCAAAGAAAGGCAATGCTTAGCCTTATGCAATTACGGAGGCAATGCTTACCCTCATGCAAGAAGAGGAGACAATGCTTAGTCTCAATGCAAGGAAAGGCGGTACTTAGCCTTATGCAATTAGGGAGGCAATGCTTAGCCGCATGCAAGAAGAGGAGACAATGTTTAGTCTCAGGTGGGGAAAGGCAGTGCTTATCCTTATGCAATTAGGGAGGCAATGCTTAGCCTCATGCAAGAATAGGATACAATGCTTAGTCTCAATGCAAGGATATGCAGTTCTTAGCCTTATGAAATTAGGGAGGAAATGTTTAGCCTCATGCAAGAAGAGGAGACAATGCTTAGTCTCAATGCAAGGATATGCAATGCTTAGCCTTATGAAATTAGGGAGGCAATGCTTAGCCTCATTCAAGAAGAGGAGACAATGCTTAGTCTCAATGCAAGGAAAAGCAATACTTAGCCTTATGCAATTAGGGAGGCAATGCTTAGCCTCGTTCAAGAAGAGGAGACAATGCTTGGTCTCATGCGGGGAAAGGCAGTGTTTAGCCTTATGCAATTAGGGAGGCAATGCTAAGCCTCATGCAAGAAGAGGTGACAATGCTTAGTCT
This sequence comes from Nicotiana knightiana, assembly GCA_005239525.1. Classification (NCBI taxonomy): domain Eukaryota; kingdom Viridiplantae; phylum Streptophyta; class Magnoliopsida; order Solanales; family Solanaceae; genus Nicotiana; species Nicotiana knightiana. The sequence continues at coordinate 27,911 of ML410685.1, forward strand.
CGTTCGGGGAAATGCAGTACTTAGCCTTATGCAATTAGGGAGGCAATGCTTAGCCTCATGCAAGAAGAGGAGACAATGCTTAGTCTCATACAGGGAAAGGTAGTACTTAGCTTTATGCAATTAGGGAGGCAATGCTTAGCCTCATGCAAGAAGAGGAGACAATACTTAGTCCCATGTGGGGAAAGGCAGTGCTTAGCCTTATGCAACTAGGGAGGCAATGCTTATCCTCATGCAAGAAGAGGAGACAATGCTTAGTCTCATGCGGGGAAATTCAATGCTTAGCCTTATGAAATTAGGGAGGAATTGTTTAGCCTCATGGAATTAGGGAGGCAATTCTTAGCCTCATGAAAGTAGAGAGGCAATGCTTAGCCTCATGCAAGAAGAGGAGACAATGCTTAGTCTCATGCGGGGAAAGGCAGTGCTTAGCCTTAAGTAAGTAGAGGAAGGCAATGATTAGCCTTATGCAAGGATGGACGCAGAGCTTAACCTCATGCAAATGATGTGAATATCGTATGAAAGTAAAGTATTTCTTAGCTGGAGGTGTTTCCGCTGGGTAATTTGACGTCATGAAGGTAGTGACTTGATGTATCTGTAGATAATGTTGTCTTATCGTGTCTTCATCCAAAGAAAAATCATGATTTTTGTGGGAAAAGGTCGGTTTGTGCTTCTGTCTCCTTGCTTGACCTTTGCTCCTGTCTTGGGATCCTTTTGAGTTACCCTGGATGACATCTGACCGCCATAGAAACAAAGTTTTCAAAAAATATGCATGCATTTGATAAATTGTGTAAAAATATAGTTATTTGAAATGTAGTGGTATGCGATATCAAATAATTTAGATGAACCGGTGATCGTGACATACCCTCAAAATTCTTCCCCAGTTTAAATGCTACACTTTTTGACTATTCCACATATGACGAAGTTGGCCGAACTTGTGATCTTGCCCCAATTTCTGATCACGGGGAAGATGAAGATTTTATTAAGATGTGACCGAACCCACAGGGCTTCCTACGTATCCCCTCTTAAACGGTAATTAGGTCAAGCGTAGTTCGGTTATATCAAGTGAAGAAATGTAAACAATCCTAAACATAGTATCTCTTGAGTGCGTCTGAGTTTATAGGTTTTGGCCAAATCTCTCCGTCCATTTCTGCAAGTATGAGTGATCCTCCTGTTAGTACTCGATGAACCATGTAAGGACCTTGCCAGTTGGGTGAGAACTTCCCCTTGGCTTCATCATGATGTGGGAAGATCCGTTTTAGCACCAATTGCCCCGATGTGAATTGCCTTGTTCTGACCTTTTTGTTGAAAGCTCTGGACATTCTGTTTTGGTAGAGTTGACCGTGACATACCGCAATCATTCTCTTTCTATCAATGATAGCCAGTTGTTCATAGCTTATTTGTACCCATTCTGTGTCGGCTGAGCTCAGCTTCTTGTATGATTCTTAGAGAAGGGATTTCTACTTCGGCAGGAATAACCACTTATGTACCGTAGACCAATAAAGAGGGAGTTGCCCCGGTTGATGTGCGAATCATGGTACGATACCCGAGCAGATAAAACGGCAGCTTCTCGTGCCATTGCTTGTAGCTATCTACCATTTTTCTTAGTATCTTCTTGATGTTCTTGTTGGGAGCTTCCACAACTCCGTTCATTTGTGACATGTATGCTATGGAATTCTTATGCTTGATCTTGAAAGTTTCACACATGGCCTTTATTAGATCACTTTTTAGATTGGCGGCGTTGTCGGTGATGATTGATTCTGGGACTCCGAACCGACAAACAATGCGATCCCGAACAAAATCTACGACAACCTTCTTAGTTACAACTTTGTAAGATGCGGCCTCGACCCATTTTGTGAAATAGTCTATGGCCACTAGAATGAACCTATGCCCATTTGAAGTAGCGGGTTTGATTGGACCTATGATATCCATGCCCCAAGCGGAGAAAGTCCAGGGTGAACTTGTTGCATTGAGTTCATTGGGTGGAACTCGTATCATATCAGCATGTATCCATCATTGGTGACACTTCTGGACATACTTGATGCAGTCTGTTTCCATAGTCATCCAGAAATATCCTGCCCTCAGTATTTTCTTGGCTAAGAAGAAACCATTCATGTGCGGTCTGCAGGTTCCGACATGTATTTCCTCGAGCAATCTGGACTCTTCCTTGGCATCAACACGTCGTAATAATCCTAGGTCTAGAGTCCTTCTGTATAGAATTCCTCCGCTTTGAAAGAAATGGTTGGCTAACCTTCATAGTGTGCGCTTTTGAGTATGAGTTACGTGTTTTGGATACTCTCCATTTGCCAAGTATTCTTTGATGACATGGAACCACGGATTTCTGTCACTTTCTTCTTCAACATGAGCACAATAATCCGGTTGTTTATGAATTCCTATTTGGATAGGATCGATGAAGTTCTTTTCGGGGTGTTGTATCATGGAAGATTAAGTGGACAATGCATCTGCTAACTCATTATGAATCCTCGGAACATGTTTGCACTCTATCTTCGTGAACCTCTTGATCAGCTCCTGTACACAGTAAAAATATGGTAATATCTTGGTGTTCTTGGTAGCCCATTCTCCTAAAACCTGATGCATCAAAAGATCAGAAACTCCAATTACTAGCAAATCCTGAACATTCATGCCAATGGCCAACCTGAGTCCCAAGATACAATCCTCATATTCTGCCATATTGTTGGTACATGTAAACCTGATTTTTACAGATACCAGATAGTGTTATCCAGTTTCTGATACTAAGACAGCTCTGATACCTACTCCTTTGAAGTTTTTAGCTCCGTCGAAGAACATTCTCCACCCATCATATGCTTCGGTGATATCTTCTCATACGAATGATACCTCTTCGCCGGGAAAATACATTTTCAATGGTTCATATTCTCCGTCTACAGGATTTTCTACCGGATGATCTGCCAATGCTTGCCCTTTGACCACCTTTTGAGTTACATAGATGATATCGAACTCGCTCAGTAATATCTACCATTTTGCTAACTTTACCGTAGGCATGGGTTTTTAGAAGATGTATTTTAGTGGGTCCATCCTTGATATGAGATATGTGGTGTATGCACAGAAATAATGCCTCAGTTTTGAGCTATCCATGTCAAAGTGCAGCAGGTGCGCTCCAGTAAAGAGTATCGGGCTTCGTAAGGTGTGAATTTCTTACTCAGATAATATATTTCCTACTCCTTTCTCCCAATCTCATCATGTTGTCCCAGAACGCAACTGAAAGCCTCATCTAGCATAGGCAAATAAAGAAGAAAAGGTCTCCCTGGTTTTGGTGGGACCAAAACAGGTGGTTTAGATAAATACTCCTTGATTTTGTCGAAGGATTTCTGGCATTCTTTGGTCCAGCTTGTTGCAGCATCTTTCTTCAGTATTTTGAAGATCGGCTCACAGATCACGGTTGATTGTGCTATGAAACGGCTGATGTAGTTGAGACACCCTAAAAAGCTCATCACATCCTTCTTACTTTTCGGAGGTGGCAAGTCCTGGATAGCTTTGAAATTTTACGGGTCTAATTCAATCCCTTGGCGACTGACGATGAATCCTAGCAATTTTCCAGCAGGGACTCTGAAGGGACACTTTACAGGATTTAGTTTCAGATTGTACCTTTGAAGCCGACCAAAATCTTTCCTCAAGTCTGCTATATGATATGTACTTCTTCTAGATTTGATGATGACATCATCCACGCACAATTCTCTTTCCTTGTGTATCATGTTGTGGAAAATGGTTGTCATGGCTCACATGTAAGTGGCTCCAGCATTCTTCAAATCGAACGACATCATTTTATAGTAGTACATCCCCCATGGCGTGATAAAGGCTGTCTTTTCAGCATCCTCTTCATCCATCTAGATCTGATGATACCCCGCGAAGAAATCCACAAAGGACTGGAGTTCATGCTTGGCACAGTTGTCAATCAATATGTGTATATTGGGCAATGGGAAATCATCTTTAGGACTTGCCTTGTTTAAATCTCGGTAATCAATGCACACTCTGACTTTCCCATCTTTCTTCGGAACCGACACAATGTTGGCCAACCAAGTCAGATATTCAACCACTCTGAGAACCTTGGCTTTGATTTGCTTGGTGACCTCCTCTTTTATCTTCAAACTCATAACCGGCTTGAATTTTATGAGCTTCTGTTTTACGGGTAGACACATGGGATTGGTAGGTAGCTTGTGATCCACTATGGATGTGCTTAAACCAGTCATATAATCGTTGGACCATGCGAAAATATCTTCATACTCTTTTAGGAATCGGACATACTCTTCCTTCTATGATGGTGATAGGTGAATGCTTATACGTGTTTCCTTGACCGTTTCGGAGTCCCCTAAGTTAAATGTCTCAGTCTCATCTAAATTAGACTTAGGCTTATTTTCAAAGTTCTCCACTTCTCTAACAATTTCCTCAGATATTATATCGTCTTCCAGATCCTCTGAATCACTATCCTAATGTTGCGTTGTCTCATTACATGTCACGGTCGTAGGTTCATCGGGATAGGTAATAATAATATTGTAGAGAGAAAATGTAAAGGATAATAATAAATACCAAAAACAACAATGCATTAATAAAACCTTGAAAACGTCAACAAGTACGGCTCGATGACTCGAGCAATTATTTCAAAAAAAATACATTCAAAACAAAAACTGAAAATGTCTTAGATGCTAAAAATTGCTTTAAAAATGATTGATGCTAATTTCCAGGCTACCCAGGAACTCGACGGGCCTGGGATGGTGCAGTAGTCCAATTTTTGAAAACAACTCCTTTCTCCACGATCTGAATAGTAAGGTCTTCCTCCTATTCCTCCTCCTCAACTATCGCACTGCAATCCATGTCTTCGTCGTCCAGAAACAGAGTCCTTATACCAGCTAAGGCTTCATCTTCCTCATACCCCCACATCACGTCAGCTTGATAAAATGTCTGGTGCAACTGTGGTACCAGTTGTTCCGGCGGATAATAAGGACCGCACCATGGTGGCTAACAATCCTGGTACTCTTGCCAAGTATACTCTTACCCAAGCCCGAAAGTTTTACCATGACGCTTTGGCTATAACGATTTGGTGATCCCTTGGAGATTCTTGTCGATACCCTTGCCAGATTCATACCCTATCCACAGCAGTTTGCTTTGTATTTTGTTGGCCCACCATTTGTCCTTTTTAATTGCGTGGACACGCTCAGTACGATGGTATATTTCTCCACCCAGTTTCTTCCTATTCCCGATGACTAGAACAGTCTGATTGGTATAGATAGGATTACTCTCGTCTCCATGGATGATAACCTCCTGTTGGTTCCATTCAAACTTCACGGCCTGATGCAGAGTAGAAGCCACGGCCCCAGCAGCATGTATCCAGGGTCGTCCCAATAATAGATTGTAGGTAGCAGATATATCCAGCACTTGAAACTCCACATCAAACTAGATTGGTCCCATCTGTAGGCTGAGGTTGATTTCTCCGATTGTGGCCCTTTGAGATCCATCGAACGCCTTCACATTCATGCTTTCTGCTCGTATCTCGTGAAGGCCTTTACCCAAGCTCTTCAGAGTAGTCAGTGGACATATATTGAGACTTGAACCCCTGTCTATCAGGACCCTGGCGATAAACTTATCCTCAAACTGCACTGTGATGTGTAGTTCCCTATTGTGACTTAGTCCTTCTGGTGGCAGCTCGTCTTCATGAAAAGTGATTTTATGGATTTCCAGTACCTGCCCGACCATGTTGGACATTTCCTCACTAGTGATGTTGGTGGGTACATAAGCTTCACTCAGCACCTTCATCAGGGCACTCCGGTGTGTCTCATAGTTTTGCAGTAGTAATAAGATGGATATCTGAGCAGGCGTTTTGTTCAAATGGTCAACCACAGTGTATTCTCTCGCTTGCATTTTTCTCCAAAGGTCGTCAGGGCCAGTTTCAATGATAGGTGGCTTAGATGCAGCTTCTTTGCTTGTTCCTCCCAAGTGCTCAGGTGTATAAACCCTGCCAGTTCTAGTCATGCCTTGTGCTGCACTTCCTTCTTCCATTTTCGCTTTTCCTTTACTTCTTGCTTCCGCAACATAATCCCAGGGTATAGCATTAGACTTATAAGATGGCGTGGGTGCTACCATCACAGTAAAGGGTGTGGTCACCTTAACTTTAAACGGTGTTGGTGCGGTTACCTCGACTTCAAATGGTTCTTAGGTTTGTATCACAATGGGCGTGAGGGTGACTAGAGATGTTTTAGGATCATCACCCTCCCGAACGATTCCAATTGACCCCCTCCATATCCCATTCTTCATCGGTATCTATCACATTCACTCCCTTAAATCTATGATCTGGGAGAGGATTGTTATGAACATTGGTGCGGCTTCTTTTGCATGTATGACCTTGTTGTCAATCAGTGTCTATATCTTGTCCTTCAAAGTGCGACACTCATCAACGGTATGGCCCTTCATGCCCGAATGATAGGCACATGTCTTGTTTGGGATAATCCACTAAGAAGAGTTTTCCATAACAAAGGCAGGGATGGGAGTGACATAACCGGCAGCCTTCAGTCTCTCATACAATTGGTCTATGGGTTCAGCAATTGGAGTGTATTGTCTGAGTGGTTCGCGGTCGAAGTTTGGTCTTGGTGTTTAGTAATTTTGGCGGGCGGGTGGTGGTGAGTGATAATATACGGGTTGGGTGTTATAGGTGTGGTATGTGGAAGCAGGTTATTGGTATCTGGGGGTGAAGATTGGTATGTGGGTGGAGGTGTTTGGTACGTGAGAGGGGATTTTGGACCTTGGGCTACCATCACAGCACCTACCTCTTTCTTCTTCGAGATACCTCCTGATTACAGAGCTTTATTTGTGGCCTGCAGTGCTTGGAAATTTGTCACCATTCACTCTTAATTCCTTCTTCTATTCTTTCTCCCAGCTTGATGATGTTAGAGAATTTATGGTTTTCAATAACCATCTGTATGTCATAGTACTGCGAATCTTGAGCTCTGACGAAGAACTTATTCACATGTTCTTCTTCAAGTGCTGGCCTCACTTTCGCAGCTTTATATCTCCATCGAGTAGCATACTCGCGGAAGGTTTCTGTTGGTTTCTTCTTGAAATTTTGAATGTAGAAAATGTCTGGTGCATTTTCTGTGTTGAACCTGAATTGCTCCATGAAGTCTGACGCCATGCTCACCCAGTTAACCCACTTCTTTGGGTTTTGACTGATGTCCCAATACAAAGCATCTCCAGTGAGGCTTATGGACAACCTCATGCGGATCCATTCATCTTTGCGCACTCCTACACGTCTGTCACAATATGTCCTTAAATGTACCTTCGGATCACCAGGTCTATTGAAGATTTTGAACTTGGGAGGTTTGTAACCCTCCGGGAGTTCCACATCTAGTTGAATGCACAAATCCTAATAATTCAAACCTTTAATGCCCTTCTCGCCTTCGACACTCATAACCCTGCCAGTGAGCTTATTGAGTTCTTCCAATATGTTCTTGATGAGCAGGTCCTTCTCAGTTGATTATGGTATATATAGGGTTTGTTATGGGGTGTGGGGTAAAGTTTCCACATATATGAGATTGCTTTGATGAACTCCGGGAATCTGGGCGTAAGGGTGGTCATTGGTTGAGTTTTGGGGATCAGGAGTAGGTTGTGGTGCATTTTGGGGAGTATGGTAAGTGGTAGTTTGTAGGTATTGAGTTGGGTGATAGTGGTGTTATTGAGGAGTAGGTACAGGTGGAGGGTTAAGGTTTTGAGGAGGTGTGGGGTACTGGTGTGGTGCAGGAGGATTTGGTAGCGGTTTTGTTTTTGTGTGTTTTATGGTGGTGTTTGGTTCTGGGTATTTTGATTTTGTTAGTTAATACCAGGGAAGTTTAGGGTAAGGTAAAGGTTTTCCAAGTTCCGGACTTGCTCAAGTTCCACTGATTTTCTGTTCCAGGCGTAAGACCAATTCGTTTTGTTCCGGAGTTCTTCGACCATCTGAAGTTTCAACATTTTCTGCTATAGTAGCATTGTCTTTTCTGATACCGCTTAAATCATCCATTTTTTCCTTTACCTTTGCTCCCGCCTTTAGGATCGCTTGGTGGAGAAGAAGGAGGTGGAGGACCTCTGGATCTAGTGTGATATGCGGATGATGCCAGTATGCACGAACCAACCTTAGGGAATGGGAATAATCAAAAGAAAGAAAAACAAACAAAAGGTAACCAAGTCAGTAAGGATATTGGAAGAATGCTCGCAATATTAAATACGTTTTGCAAAATCACATAATAAATCGCGTCCTAATTTGGGGGACCTCATTGTGCCCGAGGTAGGCCTAAGCGACACATAGACTTGGAGAAAATTGATGCCAATATGCGAAAATGAATCAAATCCTTACTAAATCGACAATAATAAGAAAGTTACTAATGGCATTTGCCTTATTACAATCGAAATCTAAAACTAAGCTAGAAAGCAGTAAAGAACATCGTTTCCTAGTCTACTTGGCCCTAGAAGGACCTTCCCCGTGCTTGTCTCTCTTAGCTCCATCAATCAGGTTTCCTAGGTCGCGCATATCCAACGGTAGGTAAGCTTTTTCTAGATGCCTTCCCTCACTTCCAATCTCTCTGTTGATTTAGTAGCAATTTCCCTCCATTCGTTGATCGCTTCCATATCCACTTTGTGTCGCTTANTTACTAATGGCATTTGCCTTATTACAATCGAAATCTAAAACTAAGCTAGAAAGCAGTAAAGAACATCGTTTCCTAGTCTACTTGGCCCTAGAAGGACCTTCCCCGTGCTTGTCTCTCTTAGCTCCATCAATCAGGTTTCCTAGGTCGCGCATATCCAACGGTAGGTAAGCTTTTTCTAGATGCCTTCCCTCACTTCCAATCTCTCTGTTGATTTAGTAGCAATTTCCCTCCATTCGTTGATCGCTTCCATATCCACTTTGTGTTGTTCCAGATGCCTAGCTTCAGACTCGAAGACCCTTTTGCGTAACATCCGATACTTGACTTGTGCTTCAGCAGTGTCATCTATGATCCTGTTTTTTAGATTAATTCTCGGCTTGACGTCTCCTACTATATCGTCTACGAACCATGATGGGTAGAAGTACATATGGCCAACATGATACCTGTATGGATCGATAGTATCCTTTTCCAAAATGACCTTCTGGTTCCACATATGCTGTGCCTCAAACTTGAATGGAATGACGTCCCCTTTAAAATATGCTTTGTACTGGACCATGTTGGAAACCCGAGGTATAACCTGTTTCCTTCCCGTTTGTCTCATTACTATTATGGTATCATAAGGATAGATTCTCCTCAACCCGATCAGTACCAGATGAGTATTCTCTCTCAACTTGATGATGAACTTGTTGCTAGGAAACCATTCAAACATCTAATGTACCTGATCGTTTGTCAGATTGCTGAAGAAACGTACCCAACTCACAGCATTTCCAGGTTGTGCAAACCTGTCTAGGATAAATGTCATCTTCTTTGGGTGATGGCAAGCTATGTAGTCATTCAACGGTCGACGCATAATCTCTTGGCAATATTCTCCCCTCTGAAAATGTTCTAACAACCATACTTTCAGTAACATATTACAACCTTCGAAGTGCATGAATCCATGTTTGCACCAATCTAGAGCGCGGTATGTTTCAGCTAAGATCATGGGGATGATAGTATAGTTTTGTCCCTATATGCTTTCCATCAGAGTCCTGGAGACCATGTCTCGACAAGTGTGGATTCTTCCCCCTTTCATTGGAAACATCAATAACTCCAAGAAGAGGACAATGATCACATATACTCGACGGTGCGTCCAACCCAAGGAAGTAATGGCGAGTTCATCATGATGAAGGCGATATGAATTGTTGTGCCCATAACTCTTATAAAGGAACTTGAATGGGATGTATGACTTCTTCAAACAAAGTAACTCATCATTTTTCTTGAAACCTAGTATTTTTAGAAAATTGCAAGGGGTGCGATTCTCTGACACTAATAACCCTGGACTATCTCATGGTAGCTTAGCGAAGCCTCCTATTTCTTCTAGGATAAGAGTCATTTCTATGTCACGAACGTGGAAGACAACCCTTTTCTCATCCTGAAACATGGTAGCGGCCTCGATCAATGCCGTATTTGGTCGGATGTCTAGCAAGGACGGAAAATTACCAAGGACCCTTCTCACATGATTCTTGTCGCAAGGCGCGAGATTTTTTCACCAATCAAGAAGCAGAGGTGTGATTTTTTGGACCATGCCGAACCCGGGGACGTCGTGCTTCATTTCTGCAAGCAAATAAAATTAGCCCTTGCCCCCTCCAGGTCCGACTATTTACACAATAATGATCAACATATTGGCACATTTTCTCCAAGTAATGCACATAGCATGGTTGTGTCCATTGAGATTGTGAAAATCCCGTCGGACTTTGGACAAGGCTTATCTTAGCGGGCTATTACGTTTACAACGTCATAACCCGTACTAGGTTTAACATGATGCATGTACAGTTGATTTTGGAGTAAGGTTTCTAGAATGGTCTAGACTTGTACTCTCAAATGGAAAACTTGAGAGGGAAAGGTACAGGACCGTCGACTGCACCGTTGATCGACTAGTCTACCGCAAATAAGCCTTTCCGATTTAAAAAGGGTGATTCTGGAAGAGCGCGGACACTCATCAAGCGCTGCTATGTTGATAATTGGAATGAGTGGAGTATGATGTGGAGCATGATTTATGCAGAGATAATAACACTTTTCCAAGTATTTGCGTGATAAATATGTAAAAGCAGTAAATACAGTGATAGGGTAAAACATGAAAAACATAAGAAAGAAAGACAAAGGAAGAAGTTAGTTCGTGGAATATATGCGAGAATGTAAGCAAGTAAGGGAGTAGGTATATGTGAGGCATGATATAGCAGTCTTTAAATAAAATAAAGAACAGACGTAGCAAACAATGGCGAACAGGGAAGCGATGCATATGTTATAACAAATTTAAACAAATAGAGGTGGGGAAGTGAGGGGATGTGCATGTTATAACAAATTTAAACATATAAAGGTGGAGAAAGGAAGGGATGTGCATTTATAAACAAGAAAATAATCTATATAAGCCAAGTTCATTATAGTAAAAGCCTAAGTATATCCCCAACAGAGTCGACATGCTGTCGCATCCCGTTTTTCTCGCGAAAGTGGGCTTTGACATGTTAAAACTCTTTCGGATAGGATATGGGGTGTTAAAAAAAAGAGAAGATTTGCCACTTAACGATTTTTAAGGTGCGTTAGGGCACCTATCATGTAGATAACTCTGTTTGACTAGTCAATGCTACCAAAGATCGGGTAAGGGATCAAATTACCTCAAAGAGAAGGTGTTAGGCACTCTTGGAGGTCCATAACTGTGGGTCCAGACCAAACTTAAGACTATGTGGATTACAGTTAGGCAAGAAAAACAAAGAGAGTAAAAGTCAAAGAAATTTATCGCAACACAATAAGAAATAAGGATTACAAGGCTGTAACTATTAGGTCTATATCAGATGACTAAACGTATAAAGAAGGAAAAAAATGGAGGGGTCTTAAGTTTTTAGCCTAGAGGATCACCCCGTGCAAAATAAATAATACTTCGTAACTCCCTTGAAGTAGGGAGTTACTCATATTCAGCGGGCACAGACTATCATCTCCTGCTACCCGATTACTATGTTAAAGTTGTTTACCTAAAAGCGCTCTAATTCAATTATAAGTCGTACCTTATGCGTGCACTACCCATCTCATGCCTATGGTCCAAGAGGCATTGGACCTCTATTTAGGTGGTTTTAGACTTTACTTAGGCTGCTCAAAATGAAAACGCTAGGCGACATACAAAACACGTAAGACTTCATGTAAAGGCAGTTAAGGGCTCACGTTAGCCTCCACACTTAGACAACAAATGCATGCAAACAGATTTTTCATTAGGCGTTAGGCAGTTTTAGAATTGGTACAAATTAAAATCCATAATCCCTATAGACATGATTTCTAAGTGATTTATGCAGTAAGGGACAGTGAAAACTATTGGAAATGATCAGAATCATTCGTGTTTAATCCTATGGGCATGCTTTTTAGGCGAGTGGCAGTATTTTAGTCAAGTTTTAATAATTGACAGTTAAAATAGATTTTTATAACACTTTGTTCCTATAGACATATTTTCTAGGTGAGCGACAGTAGCTGGTGAATTAATTAAGAACCTATTGGCATGATATATAGATGAAGACCAGTAGAATAAGCTAGTATAATCCTATAGGCATGTTTTCTAATGTTGCAACTATGCAAATTGAGGGGGAAATTAAGAAAATTAAAAGGCAGTCATTGGTATTTGTTTCCTATAGGCATGATATCTAATGAACATGTTGTAGTAAACACAGGAACAAATGGAGTACTTAAGCTTATGCTTTGATAATAAACAAGTTGTGTGAGTGTGTGATTTCCCTAACGGCAGGATTTCTACTAGTGTACATGTAAATCTGAATAGCATATATGACATGTTGGATAAAAATAACAAGAGAGTCATACGAACCCTATAGGCATGTTTTCTACCCTTATGCAAATATTAGAATATACTCGTGTTACCAATTTCACTAACACCCTAATTGCTTATTACAAAGTTATTACAGACCAAATGAGGAATATAAATATAAATATTACATAAGAAGTTATAGTGGGCCTACAACATGCCCAAAAGATACCCAGTAACGACTGGGCCTTCAGCAAACTTCTCTTCACAAATAGCATGCCCAAATCCAAATGGGATTGTGCCCATCAGCACAAGCCCAAAAGTTATAGAGGAACTCAGACCAAACCAAACAATCACAAATTTACTATCTGACTTAAACAAACTAGCTTGCATGTTAGAAATAGCCCAAGTCTTAGTAGAAAAGAGAATGGCCAAAGAACCCCAAATCATAGTGTGTCAGAGTTCACAAGGGTCTCAAGTGGACCCCGAGCAGTGCTCACACTAGGGAGGTTAATAGAGAGAGTCTTAGTGGCCTTGGCTTTCAGCCGGCCAAGAGTGATAGATTCAGAATAGTGTAGCTAACAAATCAGAGTGAAAAAATAGTGATTAAGGGACAAAATTTGGAGATACGCACTTGTATTTTAGAAAGCAGACATAGCAAAGTTTCCTAAAACATAGAACATGCTAGTTAAGAGGGTCAACAAGACTAAGAGGCAGGTTGTTATTACAGATTTAACACTTAGAAAGAAGTAACATATTGGCAGAAAACACATTGAGAGAGTTAGATGAGAATCAACTTTTTCTGAGATAACAAGATTTGCATACAAAGGTACATAATACCAAACGAGGATAAGTAAAGCACTAACTTAAAAGGTTTAAAGCCTAAGGGTCCAAATCATGCTGAATATCTATCACAACACCAGAAAGCAGACATGCCAATTTATCACTAAGACAAACAGTCTCAAACATTGTAAGGGAACACAGATTAAGATAGTCACTCTAAAGGTCCCAAATAATTACTAAGAATATAGAATCAAACAAAACAAAGACATGCTGAGAGACACAATAGCAGGGGAGCAAGTCATAGTTAACAGTGAAGGTCTCAACATAGGTTAGAACAATATTACATATACGATACAGCCATTATAGGAATTCAGAATAGAGTAGGAAAGCAAGCTCATGTCAAACAGTAAATGTAAAAATTCAAGTGCCAAAACATTAGGCTAAATGAATTTACGAGGGTCTAAATCATTCAAGTGAAGAATACTCAAATAACAACTCTCGAAATTGGAAATTTTAGGTAAAAATCAAATGCTAAAGAGGTTCAGATCATAAGACAAGTTCAAAGCTAGAAAAGTTACACACAAAAGTAGCCCAGAAACACATTAAGCCATGAGTTTCAGAAGTAAGAATATGCAAGTCATAGACACATAAGAACGAAATTGTAAAGGACAAGTGACTTATCAGCTAAACGGATAACAAGAAAGAACAAAATTTCACAGTATTTTGAATCAACAAAGAGCAGGAACCCAGAATGGGGAGGAGTGTTGTGAGTCGTTGATCAACGGCTGGGATTTAAGAAGAGTTGGGTCGGGTTTTTTTGGACTGGGTTGGGGATAAAAGGGGTGTTTGGATTGGGCTTAGGGATTTGGGGCTTGTCTGATCCGAAATTAATCCCAATTTTGGGTCAGAAAATTAGGAGATTAAGGAAAAAATAATTTAATAAAATAATTAAATAAATTATGAAAAATTATATTTATGGAAAGTAATATTTTAAAATAATAGTAGAAGAGTATAAAAATGTAAGATATTATTTTAACCTTGAATAAAATGACAAATGCAATAAAGTTGTAAAAGATAGGCTATTATTGCAAGTTTGTGCAAATGGCTTAAAAATACTAATGTAATTATATAAAAATAAAGTAAAAATATTTGAAACATGTATTATGGATGCTAATAATAATTTTAGGTAATTAAGTCATCACAAAATAATTTGAAGGAGTAATTAATAAATATTCAAGTAATTTAAATGCAAGAAAATCAATTTTAAAGCTTTAAAAATTATGAAAAATTATAGAAAATATTTGTATAGATTTGGTAAACTAAATAATGATGCAAAAATAATATTCTGAAAGTATATATATTTTGAGAAAATATGAGGGCAAAATTGGGTATCAACAATTGGTACCTAGTAAGTCTGTAATAGATGGTATAATTATCTAACAGTGGAGCGAATTCATTTTTTATGTACTAAGTTATTTTTTTTAGTGGCTACATGTCTTCGGAATATGCCATGAATGGCATAATGAAGACAGATGTATTCAGTTTTGGAGTTGTAGTACTCGAGATATTGAATGGCCAAAAAAATAACTGCTATCACTTGGAACGCCCACTAAACTTAAAAGTCAATAATGTAGCATGATCGAGAGACAGATGGAGGGTACTCAATTGAAAAATCACTAAACTTTCAACGGATTTTAAAACTCAAAATTCATAAAATGACTCCAGTGCTAAAAATTTTAATGTTCAATTTTACGTTCTGGATCTGCCTCTGGCATGGAAACTTGATACTTTGCTATATCATATTTTGTCTCATGCATGGGAGTTGTGGAAAGCATGCAGAGTATTTGAAGAACTAACAAATCCAATGTTGTCGAATGAATCAACACAATAAACGAGGTAATGAGATGCATTCATATAGGATTATTGTGTGTTCA
The DNA here is from genome assembly GCA_005239525.1 of Nicotiana knightiana. Classification (NCBI taxonomy): domain Eukaryota; kingdom Viridiplantae; phylum Streptophyta; class Magnoliopsida; order Solanales; family Solanaceae; genus Nicotiana; species Nicotiana knightiana. The sequence goes on from ML410685.1 coordinate 43,045, forward strand.
AGACAATCCTATGGACATGCCATCCATGTCAAATGTGGTGTTACGCGGCGCCTTCCTGAGATTCTTTGGAAGGGCGACGTAAGGCTAAGCAACCGATGTCAGGGTGGTTGTTGTCCGCCAAGTGAGGTCCCCTCCGCACGCTAGACGAGATTATCAATGCCGTGCAGGAAAACCAATGCCAACAATTGAGATAACAGTAATGAGAATTGAATAAAAGCTTGATTGCATTAATGAAAGTTGTTACAAAGAAGGCAACGCGGTGTCGAGGGCGAGAAACACCAGTACAGAGAATTGCTTGCTAGAAATTGTTTGATTGTTTGATCCCCCCTAATAATGCTTAAAAAAAATAAACCAACATTACAGGAATAGACAAAACTATGCTAGAGAAACATAATGAAAGTACATGGAATAAAACTACTCTAGTAATACAGGGAAAAAGGACTTGATTTTCTACAGAGGTAGAAACAGGTCCGTTGTCAACTGCTTGTGGTTGGGCGCTAGCGAGGGAAATCAGTGGGGCGACAGAGGCACATGCGCGCTTGTCACTTAGCGCGGCCAAGACCACGGGGTCGTCTGTGGCGCTAGGCATTGGGAGGCTTTCTAGGACGCCACGGGGCGCGTCCAAGGGGTCATGGGGCACGACTGGAAAGCCGCCCATGACATTCTCCCCCACCTGAGTTGGCAACGTCCTCGGTGCCCTACTTGCCAAATAATCTTCAATCAGGCTCTTGTAGGCTTTGAGGTTTGTTCCCCTCTCCCAAGTGTTCTCCTCTACATCACGCCCTTGCCATTTTACCAAGAACTCTTGGTGATCCTTCCTGGAGGCATGAATTACCCGGTCATCAAGAATAGCTTCAGCCCGCCTTTTCCCGGTTGAGTCGGGGTCTCAAATACCGGGTATTGTGAGTTAGCTCCGTGAAGCATCCTCCATGTCTTCCCGAAATGGTTTCAATAGACTGACATGGAAGACGGGATAGATTTTCCACCAGGCTGGGGTATCCACCCAGTATGCAACTTTCCCAATGCGTCTTTCAATGGACAAAGGTCCAATATATTTTTGCAATAGGCGAGAGTCATGGACCCCTACAAATAGTACCGCTTTGGGATTTTGACCATCACTTTGTTTCCTACTTGGTATTCAATAAAGCGACGATTCAGATCAGCATGCCTCTTCATTCTCTTCTGGGCTTTAACCAGATATCTCCACATTATCTCCATATTGCGCTTCCATTCTGTTGAGAAGCTAATAGCACGAGGAGATTTCCCCATGTTTGGTGCATTCACGGTGTGTGGAAGTAGCGGTTGTTGCCCGATAACAATTTCAAAAGCGCTTTTGTTTGTACTGGAGCTCTTTTGTGAATTGAAACACAGTTGGGCAACATCCAGGAGCTTCACCCAATTCTTCTGCGATCCGGTAACAAAATGGCGGAGATATTCCTCCAACATGCCATTGAACCGCTCCGTCTGGCCATCGGATTGTGGATGAAAACTTGAGCTGTGACTCAATTTTGACCCGAGGCACTTAAATAATTGGGTCCAAAAGTTGCTAGTGAACCGTGAATCGCGATCACTAACAATGTCTTTGGGCAGGCCCCAATATTTGACGACATGAGAGAAGAAGAGTCGAGTTGTATCCTCTGCTGATGTGTATTGAGGTGCTGCAATGAAGGTGGCATACTTCGAAAACCGATCTACCACAACCAAGATAGTTGTGAGGTCTCCAACCTTGGGCAATCCGGTGCTGAAATCCAGCGACACGCTTTCCCAAGGTCTCTTTGGAACAGCTAGAGGTTCCAAGAGTCCCGCTTGTGTCAAGCGGTAGGACTTGTCCTTCTGGCATACGAGACAAGTCCTCACATATTGCGCGACATCATCGGCCATTTGGGGCCAATAATATGCACGGCGAAGCAATGCCATGGTGCGT
>ML410686.1:688-91588 GCA_005239525.1 Nicotiana knightiana
ACTTCACCGAAACAGGTACCCTGGCGTTTGGGGGATAACGTCTGGGTAACGCCAGGCACCCCTTGGCATTTGGGGTGTAACGCCTGGCTAACGCCAGGGTTGTCCCGGATCGCTCCTTTTCGATCTTGCGCGTATTTTCCGACGTTTATGCTCTCATTTAGCTCGGCTTCCATTTCCAACTCACCTACACATTAAATAAACTCCATTAGGCACATACGACGTGTATTTTTATCATTAAAGCACATAAAATGCAAGGTATATAATGCTTAAAATCATGAATTCTAGCCACGCATCACTAGGTCTACCACGTCATCCCCATTATTGTTACTATTTATTTGGATCTTCCATGTCGGGTTCAATTTGTTCAATTGATGGTTGATGTTTGCTTTTCCGGTTGGTCCGGTTTAGGGCCTTGAAAACTTTCTCGGGGTCTGATAAGGCTTCAACTACTTCACCAGTTTTCGATGAGTTTCTAGGCATGCACCTGCAACACGTTAGCAAACTTTAAACTTTCAATGTATAATTGAAAATTTGAAGAAAATTGACCATATTTCAGAATTTTGTATTACTTCAACTCAATTGATAACACCGTTAATTCCCCGGCAACGGCGCCAAAATTTGATCACGCTAAACTATGTCTAATAAAAGAATAAACGAGCGTTGCAAATATAATCTGGGGTATTATGCCCAGAGTCGATCCCACAGGGAATTAACGTATCAATCATGTCTTTAGAATACACAACTTTTACTCAATCAATTCTCTCAAGACTTTTCGAATATAAATTGGTGATGTTTTACGAGTTATAGTGACAATAATAATAACTAACAATTACTAACAATGTGTTGTAAACAATTATGATAAAGTTCTAAGGTTATGGTTTCCCCCTGTTGGTGAACTTCCTTCTCGGATACTTCTTATAATTTGATTAGTTGTCTCTATAAATCATGAACACTCTATCTACCATAAATCTCTGTCAAGTAATTATGATAATTTACTAGATGCACTCTCTCAAGTTACGCTAGCTAGATTGCATTACAGTTCACTTTAGATTGCACCCGAAGTATCGTTATTTCTAATCCAACTTCTAAACCCTCGGTTATGACTTTTGTCTATACTCCGGGAGTGATGTTTTTCAAACAACTACCTAAATATGCACTCTCTCTCAAGTAGATACATAATAAATAGGAACAGCTAATTGAGGGCCCTTTAATCAACTACAACAAGAACGTAGTTGAACAAATATAGATTAATCAACCAATCAAAACTATATTAATATCAAAATAAGTTTATCCCCCAACGGATTCCACCAAAACCCTAGATTAAGAAAATTAGCTACTCATATTCCTAAGAATCAATTCTAAAATAACTTCCATAATTAAACTACAAAGTAATGAATAAAAGTTGTAAAAATCAATGTTTTGCTTCTCTTAGTAGTATTCCTCAAGCGTCTCTTGTCTCTAATGGCATCTATCGCTCTTACAATTTGTGTTTTTGGGTCTATTTATATGTTTGGGATAAACCCTAAACATGTAGGAGACTTCTATTCCAACCGGGAAACACTTAAAACTCTTTAAAGCTCGGATTTGACCGGATCAGGGGCCAGGATTTATGGCCCTAACGCCTGGATAAAGCCAGGCCAGGCCTGGCGTTTTTGCTCTAACGCCTGGATATAGCCAAGCCAGGCCTGGCGTTTTTACTCTAACGCCTGGATAAAGCTAGGCCAGGCCTGGCCTTAAGGCTCAAACGCCCGGCTATAGCCCGGTGCACTCCTCTTCGCCTCTCGAGCGTATTTTCGATGTTTTTGCATCCATTTAGCTCGGCTTCCATCTCCAATTCACCTACACATGAAATAGACTCCATTATGCACATACAAAGTGTACTTTTATCATTAACGCACACAAAATGTAAGGCATATAACGTGTTAAACCATGAATTCTAGCCACACATCAGTATGCATTGGGTATTGTGCTACATTTTGCAAGGGATCAAGCCTAGTAGATTTGAAGAACTTGCAACTCGTGCCCATGACATGGAATTGAGCATGGCCTCTGCTGGAAATGAAAGGCTGCCCATCTATGAACCTCGCAAAGGGAACAACAAGCAAGAAGTTAGAAAATGGAGCAAGTTTGTACCAAGATCTGAAAATAAAGAAGCTATGAATGTCAACAACATCACCTGTGAAGTTCACGATGAAGGTGATCAAGAAGCAGAGTATGAAATCCACTTCGCTTCAAGGTAATCCAAGTGGAAAGTTGACTCTAAAAGAAATGCAAGAGAAAGAGTACCCATTTTTGGATTCTGATGTGCCAGCTATTTTTGAAGAACTCCTCGAGTTAGATCTCATTGAGCCTCTAGAGATGAAGCGACCAAATGAAGCTGGGAAAACTGATGACCCAAATTACTGCAAATATCATCGACTTGTGAGCCACCCTCTGGAGAAGTTCTTTGTCTTCAAGGACAAAGTTATGGACTTGGCTCGTGAAAAGAAGATTGTGCTTGAAGATGAGAAAGCAAGCGCAAACCAAGTCTCTATCACATTTGGCTCATTCAGTCCAGACGAATTATGTAGTTTTAAAGAAAGTAAAGATGAAGAATTACTGGAGAACTACAAAGTTGAAGATGGTCAACTTGAGGACGATGAAGGTTGGACGTTGGTGACTCGTCGTAGGCCCCACAAAAGGAGCCCATGAGAAGGATCAATGTAACAACCAATAAGGAAAATAATGGTGAAAAGGCCTAGGAGATGGAATCCAGTTAAGCATGAAAAGAAAGCAAAAGTGGAGGGGCATCACCATTAAAAGCCACGACATCCGGTGACCTTGGAGGAGTTTTTACCAAGTTGGTTTCGCACGAAGATTTCCCATGGGACGAGTATTGATGCCTATTGTTTCCATACTGATGAAGGGAAAGAAAAGAGTGATGACCTACCGTTGGTACCATCTTCGGAAAATCTTATCGAGTCTACTCCTCAAGAAGTTAATGCTTGTGAGGAAAAAGTCACATTCACAAATGACGACCTTCTAGGTGACACTCCTCATAACCGCACATTATACCTAGTTGTCTATATGCGTGATGAAAGGGTAAATCGAATTTTCGTTGATGGAGGATCCTTAGTGAACATTTTTCCAATTCACACTGTGCAAGAACTTGGTATTCCCATTAATGAACTCTCAGAAAGTCGTATGATGATCCAAGAATTCAACCAAGGGGGGCAGAGAGCCATAGGCATGATCAGGCTGGGAATCACTATTGAAGATATGCAATCAAGTCCATGGTTGCATCTGATCGATGCGAAGACTTCATACAAAGTCTTTCTTGGAAGGACTTGGATACATGAGAATAAAGTAGTTCCATCTACCTACCATCAGTGTTTAAAATACTACGAGGGTGAAGTCGAGAAGAAGATAGTTGCTGATGATGAGCCTTCACTGATGCAGAGTCACACTTCGCTGATGCAAAGTTCAACCTAAAGAACCGTATTGTGAAGGAATTTAAAGTTGATGACGACATAACAAGAAAGAATGAAGAGCCCATAACTAAAAGAGTTGAGGTGAATATTGGTAAATCCAAAGCTATTACTGAGGAGGTACATGCCAATGCGAAAAAATCTCATAGAGGGGATATTGTGTCTTATGGAAAGAAAGTAAGTCCCGCGCTCCAATATGTCCCTAAAATGAAGAAAGGCGATAGAGAATCATCAAATCTCCAAACTAACACGCTAAAGGAGTTAACTCTTCCGGTAAAACGAATTGAGGCAGTAAAGTTGTCCTCAAAGCCGCTTGCAGGGTTTGTAGCCCAAAATTGGTTGCAGAATGTGGCACTCCCTACGAAGCGAACAGATGAAATTTCTTACCCTAACGCTTACAAGCTATTTGCAAATGATGGATACAATCCCAATGAGCCCTCAAAGTTAGGGAAACTCCCATCAAAAGCTGCAACGAGGCAACCACGTGAAGGTTTGGGATACAAGCAACCGTCACCACTACGCATCTCAATAAGAAGGGCGGGTAGTAATTATGTCACTGGAGAAGACAAATTTTCCACTTCTAACAGACCTTCTGTCTTTGATCGACTTGGAAAATCAATTGTTACAACTTCTGTATTTGAGAGATTGGGTTTGTTAAAGAAGGGGAATAGTTCTAGAGAAATTATCGAAATACTAGAACACCCGCTACGCCCAAAATTCGGAAGATCTCTAAAGATTTCCAAAGTTTGGTTCCTTTTAGAATGAAACGACAAACAAAAGTCATGGTTTTGTGTTATGAAGTACTAAAGGTTAAGCCATACGTTGTGGTCTACACTAAAGAACATGATGAAGATGAAGAAAGTGTGGGTTCTTCTTATCATGTTACTGCACAAAGCGAGTATGGTGTTTTATTTCTAATGGAGGATGATAAGAAATTGGACGATGATTCACTGTGTTATCACATATCCTTCCATGATGGGGACCCTCAAGAAGATGAAGATGAGAAAGATGCTCCCCCGGAACTTGAAGAAGGGGTGAAGGCAACGGTTGATGCATTAAAAGAAGTTAACCTTGGCACTGATGAAGAACCAAGACCTACCTACCTGAGTGCTTTAGTAGAAGTTGATGAAGAAAGCACTTATATCGAGTTACTCAAGGAGTTTAGGGATGTCTTTGCTTAGAGTTACAAAGAAATGCCTGGCTTGGACCCGAAAGTGGCAGTCCATCACCTTGCGGTCAAGAATGGCGCTCGTCCTGTTATGCAAGCTCAAAGGAATTTTAAGCCGTACTTGGTTCCCCTAATTGAAGCTGAAGTTAACAAACTCATTGAAGCTGGATTTATTCGGGAAGTTAAATACCCAATGTGGGTTTCAAGTATTGTCCCTGTAAATAAGAAGAATGACCAGATTATATGGTGCGTCGACTTCAGGGATCTCAACAATGCGTGTCCCAAATATGAATTCATGCTTCCTATTCTAGAGTTCATGATCGATGCTACTACTGGGTATGAGGATATGTCATTTATGGATGGTTCTTTAGGCTATAACCAAATTTGCTTGGCACCAAAAGATGAAGAGCTTATTGCATTCCGCACCCCCAAAGGTATTTATTGCTACAAGGTAACGCCTTTTGGCTTGAAGAATGCTGGTGGTACTTAGCAAAGGGCTATGCAGAATATTTTCAACGATCTTCTCCACAAAAATATCGAATGCTATGTTGACGACTTGGTGGTAAAATCAAGAGAGAAGGGATACCACTTGAAGGACTTGATAATGGTGTTTGAGTTGCTCCGGAGATACCAACTTAGGATGAATCCATTGAAATGCACCTTTGGAATTACCTCCAGAAAGTTCCTGGGTTTCATTGTCCAGCATCGAGGGATTGAAGTTGATCAAGCCAAGGTAGATGCAATTTTGAAAATGCCTGAGCCTCGGGATATTCATGATTTAAAAAGTCTACAAGGAAACCTAGCATACCTTAGGAGATTCATCTCAAACCTAGCTGGGAGGTGCCAACCATTTAGTCACCTCATGAAGAAAAGTGTTCCTTTCAAATGGGACCAAGGTTGTACCAATGACTTTGAAAGTATTAAAACATACTTGATGAAGCCTCTAGTTTTTGCAGCCCCTATACTTGGGAAGCCGCTGATACTATACATTTCAGCACAAGAAAGGTTTGTTGGAGCGATGTTGGCCCAAGAAAATAGTGAGGGGAAAGAGAACTCTCTTTACTATTTGAGTAGGATGATGACACTAAACAAGCTGAATTATTCGCCAATTGAAAGGTTGTGTTTGGCATAGTCTTCTCAATTCAAAAGTTGAAGCACTACTTTCAAGCTCATGTTGTTCGTCTGGTTTCTAAAGCAAATCCCATCAAGTTCGTGATATCAAAACCTATTCTTAGTGATCGACTAGCGAGATGGTACCTCCAATTTTAACAATTCGAAATTTTGTACATCCCTCAAAAGGCTGTAAAAGGACAAGCATTGGCAGGCTGCATGGAAGATCATCTGATACCTGATGACTGGGAGCTAACTGACGAACTACCTGATGAAGACGCAATGGTCATTGATGTTCAACCTCCATGGAAGATGTACTTTGATGGTGTTGCACATCATGGGGGAGCTAGTGCTGGTGTAGTATTTGTCACTTCTCAAGGTGAAGATTTGCCCTACTCTTTTATGTTGACGCAACTCTGCTTTAACAATGTCGCTGAGTATCAAGAACTAATACTTGGGCTTGAAATGGCTATCGAAATGAAGCAGTTGCAATTGCAAGTCTTTGGCGACTCTTAGTTAGTGGTCAATCAGCTTCTAAGTAGTTACGAGGTCAAGAAGCCTGAACTACGCCCACATCATGATTACACTAAAAAGTTAATGGGGTGGCTCAGTGATGTGACTATTCAGCATGTGCCAAGGAAAGAAAATAACAACGCTGATGCTTTAGCTGCCCTAGTTTCATCATTAACCCTACATGATCAAACGCAAGTTATAGTCTACCAAAAATGGGTAGTACTGCTGCTAAATAAGCCTTAAGGTGAAGAATATGAACTCAAGCATCTTGTCGCTATTTCTGAAGTTGAGAAAGAAGAATGACGACAACCCATTATTGACTACTTATGCTATGGGATACTGCCAAAAAATTCGAGGAGAAGGACTGAAATCCGTCGTCGTGCACCTCGCTTCCTTTATTACAAAGGTACTCTATACAAAATGTCGTTCGCGGGAGTACTCTTGTGATTCTTAGGGGAAGAAGAAGCAGTCCAAGCTTTGTAAGAGGCACATTCTGGGGTATGTGGGTCGTACCAATCTGGACCAAAGCTCCACTTCCATATAAAACGGATGGGATATTATTGGCCGATGATGGTAAAACATTGCTTGGACTATGCTCGAAGATGCAAGGCTTGTCAATTCCATGCGAATTTTATTCATCAACCTACTGAAGTGCTGGATCTGACTGTTGCTTCCAGTTCGTTTGACGATTAGGGATTGGATATTATTGGACCATTGCTAAAGTCCTCTGGTGATCAACTATACATCTTAGTTGCAACTGACTACTTCTCAAAATGGGGTGAAGATGTTGCTCTTAAGGAGGTAAAGAAGGAAAATGTTGCAAGTTTCATCCGAGTAAACATTATCTATCACTTTGGCATTCCTCGTTACATAATAACGGATAATGGCAAGCCGTTCGACAATAGGTTGATGAACAAGATTTGTGAACTTTTTGGCTTCAAGCAACGTAACTCTTCTATGTACAATGCTGCCACCAATGGTCTAGCCGAGGCATTCAACAAGACTCTATGCAACTTGTTAAAGAAATTCATCTCCAAATCCAAAGGGGATTGGCATGACCATATGGAGGAAGCTCTGTGGGAATATAAGACAACTCACCACACACCAACAGAAGCGACCTCTTTATGCACTAGTTTATAGAGTTGAATCTATCATGCCACCCGAGCGTCAAATACCTTTATTATGATTAGCTATTCAAGAAGGAATCACTGATGAAGAAAATTCTCGACTTCGATTAGCAGAGTTGGAGCCTCTTGATGAGAAAAGGCTGGAATCTCAACAGGTCTTGAATGTTATAATGCTAGATTGTCTCGCGCCTTCAATAAAAGAGTTCGCCTAAGATCCTTTCAGGTAGGAGATCAAGTACTTTCCATAAAAAGACCCATTATTACTTCCCATAAACATGTAGGGAAGTTCACTTCAAAATGGGATGGGCCATATGTTGTACAAGAAGCATACTCAAGTGGGGCTTACAAGCTGGTTGATGCATATGGTATAAGAATCGGCCCTATCAATGGAAAGTTTCTGAAGAAGTATAATCCGTGAAGTTGCAACGCTCTTTGAAAACCTCATCCAGGTTGAAAACCTCGAAAGAGGCGACCTAGGAAAAAATTAGGACCAAAATAAATAAATAAATAAAAATAAAAACAAAATTACCCATTCTGAACTATGGTATGACTTGATCCTTTTCACTGAGGTATGTAGGCAGCTTGGAGTTTTATTCTAGGTTTAGTTGCATAAGTTCAAAAGATACATAATCTTCCGATCGTTGTCAAAATGAAGTATGATGAATTGTAATTCATTCAATCAGTATTTGAAAATCGAGGTGGGATACCGTTCTTTTGTTAAAATTTGGATCCTATTTTATTTAAAGGGGGCAAGTCGTTATGGTAAATTGGTGTCTACAAATTCTAGCACGCCCAGTGGGGCTTCCAAGCATTTACATTGAAGTCCGAGGATCCGTTATGCCTTCACGTTCGCCAAACCTTCAAGTTTGTTTTTTTGGCGAGCCTCCACGACGTTTCAAATTCAGTGAGACATGAACCCAAAATTTTTGGTGAAAATGTAAATCATGGATTTTGATTGATAGCAAGAAAAACATCTTGTGATTTCAAGGCTTCCACACTGAAATACAAAAAAAATTGGTGAAGTCGCGCTAATTTGGAACTATCGGCATATTAGAAACAAAAGTCAACTTCGAACTATTATCTGAAACTATCCTTAGGGTATTAAATTTTGTATCTAGGATATGTTTTAGATTTTAATTTTAGTTTTCAATGGATGAAACGTTTCGTGATTTCGACATCCTACATCAAGATACAAAAGTTTCGGTGAGGTCGAGCATGTCTGAAATCATCGCCGTGTCAGAACCTAATATTGATTTCGAACTATTATCTGAAACTATCCTTAAGGCATTAAATTTTTCATTTTGGATATGTTATATATTTTTAATTTAAGTTCCAAAACAAACAAACAGTTCGTGATTTCGACGTTCCTACATCAAGATACAAAAGTTTTGGTGAGGTCGCGCAAATCTGAAATCTTCGCCGTGTCAGAACCTAGTATTGATTTCGAACTATTATCTGAAACTATCCTTAAGGCATTAAATTTTGAATTTTGGATATTTTATAGTTTGTAAGTTAAGTTTCCAAAAAAATCAAACGGTTCGTGATTTCATATCACGACCCCAAATCTAAACCAGTCGTGATGGCGCCTATCGTGGAACTAGGCCAGCCAAAACCACACTCAAATTGTAAAAGTTTTCCATTTATATCATTACTAACTGATAACCCATAAAGGTTTCTTTTTAAACATTTTTAAAACAGATAAAGCTACACCGAATATCAAATACAATCCCGAGATCCCGGAGTCACTGGTCATGAGCATCTACAGAAAATATACAACTCCGGAAATTAAACTCTATAATAGTAAGCAGGAGAGAGAGAGAGCAGGGTTGCGGACGAGTGCAGCTACCTCGCAAAATCATCGAGAAGTGTCTGGTACAGATACTCAGCTCACTCTACCCTAGCACCTGGATCTGCATACAAGGTTCAGGGAGTAATGTGAGTACGCCAACTCAGTAGTAATTAAAATAAATCAAGTCTGAGTAGTAAGAAACACATAAAATCAAATCATCATTTCACAATAAGCACAGCCTTTGTTTCCAACAATGTATTGGTTAAATCATCACGCTTAAAAGCCTATTTTAGTAAAAATCATTTGGAAATATACTTGCCAATAGTTTCAACATAAATTTCAAGAAGTTTAGTGTAACAATGATAAAAATCATAAAAAGCCCCTCGGGCAAAACATGTATCAGAAGCTGCCCCTCAGGCATAACATCAATCAGAATCAGCCCCTCGGGCATACCTCACAGTCACTCATAATCAGCCTCTTGGGCAACCTCACAGTCACTCATACCTCCCAATCACTCGTCACTCGGCACTCTACATTCGGCACTCGACACTCACACTCAGTAGGTACCTACGCTCACTATGGGTGTGTACAGACTCCGGAGGGGCTCCTGCAGCCCAAGCACTGATATCTATCCACCTCGTGGAATATCATATCCTCAAAATTAGGCACTCGGCCTCACTCAGTCAGCAACTCTCAAAAGCCCCTCGGCTGTATCAGTAACACGGGGTACTCAACCCCAAAATTCATTTTATATCTCAAAATAGTGTAAATAAGGTTGAGTTTCGAAATCAGTTAAACATAACATGACTGAGTGTAAATCATAAGTCAACACAGCGAGGAAATAATAGTAAAATGCCCCCAAGGGGTCCAAACAAGTCGGCACAAGGCCCCAAATATAACAATAGTCTTTAAACACGATTTAACATATGATTTAAATGTAAATATGCAACTCATTAGTTGCCACGGGAAGGTGTGATGACCCAAAAGGTCATCTTGTGTAATTTAGTAGAAACTATGTTCCGAGGCCCCAAAAGCCTCCATTAATGTCACCTCGTTATACGTGCACAGCCCGAGCGCGTAGCCGGGAAGCTTTTATGTGGAAATGTGTTGAACTGTTGAATTTATGATAATTAATGGAATAAAGTTAACTTTGGTCATCATTTTTGGTAAACGGACCCGGACCCGTGATTTGACGGTTGCGGAGGGTCCGTAGAAAAATATGGGACCTGGGTGTATGCTCGGAATCAAATTCTGAGGTGCCAAGCCTGAGAAATGATTTTTAAAGAAAATTATTTTCTGAAGATAAGAAAGACTTTTGAAAATGATCTTTGAGGTGAAATATGCATTACCAGACCCGTATTCTGGTTCCGGAGCCCAGAACAGGTTTAATATATTTTATGCGAGTTATCTGTCAAATTTGGTGTAAAACGTACTTGAGATGACGTGGTTTGGATCGAAAATTGGAATATTTGATCTTTATGATGTTTTAAGAAAATTCTATGAGTTTTGAGGTTTAATTCCTTGTTTTGATGTTATTTTAGTGGTTTAATTAGTTGAATAAGTTCATAGGATGATTTTGGAAGTCATGTGTATATTTGGTGTCATTCCGAGTTGTATAGGTCAGTTCGGCACGTTCTTAGCGAAGTCTAGAAAACTTAAAGTTCCTAAGTTTGGTTCTTGGGGTTTGGGGGTGTGATTTTGAGTTTTAGCATTGTTTTGGTTGTTCTAAAGGCTCGAGCGAGTTCGTGTTATGATTTGGGACTCGTAGGTATATTTGGACTATGGCTCGGGTGGGCCCAGGTGCCTTCCGGGCACCTAACGAGGCTAAAAAAAGCAAACGTAGCTGCTGGTGCACCTGTTCTGGTGTGACTGCAGGTGCGGTTGCCCAGTCGCAGGTGCAGGACCGCTCCTGCGGTTCAGCATCGCAGGTGCGATTACTCAATGGCCTGGCCAATTATCGCGTGTGCGAAAAAATATTCCACAGGAGCGGAGCCGCAGGTGCAGTCTCCACTCCGCAGGCGCGGGCCCAGGCTCCCCAACTCATTTTCGCAGGCGCGAGGTTTTTCTCGCAGGTGCGGGACTGCTCCTGCGGTCCCCTAGTAGCAGGTGCGGAATCACTGTGCAGGTAGTGTGTTTTATATACGGGTTTTAAATCCATTTTTCTCATTTCTTTCTTCTTCCTTGGGCGATTTTCCTCTGTTGTTAAGGGCTAACGACCTGGTTTTCTAAGGTAAGTGAACTCTGCTAAAAATTTAGCTTCATGCATGGATTCTAGCTTAATTAACTACATAAATTAGTGCAAAAATCAAGAATTTGGGTAGTAACCTAGAACTTGTAGTCATTTGAGAATTTGTGAATTGGCCATGAAATCAAGTAAGAATCATATATTAATGATCCTTAGGCTTTGGGTGGGTGTTCCCTTCAAGAATCATTGGAATTCGAGCGAGCGGGCCCGGGGTCGAATTTTGGTATTTTTGGAAGAATGCTAGGAAATGGATAATTAGGCTATGGGATCGATTTATTGAGTCATTATTGATATACTTAAGTTAATTATGTCTAGATATTGTTGTTCCGGAGTTGAATTCAAAAGGAAAGGCGGTGTTAGAGGCTTGATTGCTATTTTTGGACCCGAGGTAAGTGTCTTGCCTAACTTTGGTGAGGGAATAGGTATTGTATGTTATGTGTTAAGTGTTTATCATGTTCAATGCATAGGTGAGGTGACGAGTACCTATTCATTGTGTGTCAAGCATGCCCCTGAGTCTATTTTCGATAAAAACCTTATTATTACTTCCATGTTCATTATAATATGCAATTGTCTCTACTTGGAAGATGATTAATGTTGAAAACTCTGGTTGATGAACTCATGATGTATTGGTTCGATTGAGAACCCAATTGTAAAGGATATATTTGAAATGATTGGTTATAGCTGATACCCTTGCTGGGAAATCGTTACGATATTGACTGATATCTTCCCCTTGCCAGGCGATTTTGAATTGTATTTCCACTATGCTGTATTTCCTTGTCATTGACATTGTCATTGTTTGGTGAGGAAGAGTGTAAAAGCACGAAGTGTGATGCTTTTCCATAATTTACATTGATTACATCGTAATTTTCATAGTGAGGAAGAGAGTAAAAACACGAAGGGTGATGTCATGCCATATTTTATATTTTTATGCACGAGGGGACATTCCGTGCCATCTTTTATATTGTTATGCACAGGGGGACATTGTGTGCCATATTTTATACTGTTATACACGAGGGGACATTCTGTGTCGTGATTGTGATGTTTTAGGCACGAGGGGACATTCCGTGCCATGTTTATGTTGTTTATGCACGAGGGGACATGTCGTTCCATTTCTTTTCAATGTTTAATTTATGTTGTCAATTCCCGTTATTATTTTCGGATATTTTAGACTGCTGTTTTTTGTTTCCGTCATTTCAGTATTTGCTATCTCTTACCCCCAGCATGTTTTTTCCCCGTAATCGTATTCTTGTTTACTTTCTACTATACTACTTAACTGCACATGTACATTTTGTTGTCGTGTCCTAGCCTCGTCACTACATCGACCGAGGTTAGGATCAGCACTTACTCAGTACATGGGGTCGGTTGTCCTGATTCTACACTGCACATCTTATTGTTGTGCAGATCCCGCACCCGGACCCAGTGGACAGCGTTGAGGGAGTCTCCTTCAGTTCACCCTAGAGGCATCAAGGTATACCCGCTGGCGTTCGTGGGACTTGGCGTCTCTCCTATCCCTAGTTCTTCACTTTTGTCTTGTTTTTCCTCTAGTTTTCAGAGACAGTCTTGTATTTCTTTTCAGACTTTGTATTTATCACTCCGATAGACAATTCGTGAGTTTGTGACTGCAGGTTTTGGGAAATTATTGCGACGTTGTATTATGTTGTCTTTACTTGGCTTTGAAACTTTATCTATTCCGCTGTTAAGTTGTGAATAGTTTTTTAGCTTATTCTGTTAATTCGGTATTATCATGTTAGTTTAACTATACACGTTGGCTTGTCTGTCGGGTTCAACGTTAGACGCCATCATGGCCTGAAGGTGGGATTTTGGGGTGTGACAAGTTGCCATCATGGCCTGAAGGTGGGATTTAGACGCCATCATGGCCTGATGTTTTAGGCACAAGGGGACATTCTGTGCCATGTTTATGTTGTTTATGCACGAGGGGACATGCCGTGCCATTTTTTTTCACTGTTTGATTTGTGTTGTCAATTCCCATTATTATTTTCGGATATTTTAGACTGTTGTTTTTCGTTTCCGTCATTTCAGTATTTGTTATCTCTTACCCCTAGCATGTTCTTCCCCGTAATTGTATTCTTGTCTAGTTTCTACTATACTACTGAACTACACATGTACATTTTCTTGTCGTGTCCTAACCTTGTCACTACTTCGGCCGAGGTTAGGCTTGGCACTTACTCAGTACATGGGGTCAGTTGTACTGATGCTACACTCCACATCTTATTGTTGTGCAGATCCCGCACTCAGACCCAGTGGACAGAGTTGAGGGAGTCTCCTTCAGTTCATCCTAGAGGCATCAAGGTATACCCGCTGGCGTTCGTGGGCCTTGGCGTCTCTCATATCCCTAGTTCTTCACTTTTGTCTTGTTTTTCCTCTAGTTTTTAGAGACAGTTATGTATTTTTTTTCATACTTTGAATTTAGCACTCGCATAGACAGTTTGTGAGTTTGTGACTTCACGTTTTGGAAAATTATTGCGACGTTGTATTATGTTGTCTTTACTTAACTTTGAAACTTTATTTATTTCCGTTGTTAAGTTGTGAACTGTTTTTAGCTTATTCTGTTAATTCGGTATTATCATGTTAGTTTAACTGTACATGTTGGCTTGTCTACCAGGTTCAACGTTAGACGTCATCACGTCCCGAAGGTGGGATTTCGGGGTGTGGCAGAAGGACCAAGTCCAAATCCACAAATCAGTGAACGCCACACACTCGTCATGCGGCATGTGCGCCACTCTAAAAATAGTGAGAAAACACGAAGGCCAGGGTTTCATACCCTCGGGACAAGATTTATAGTCATTACTTACCTCAACCAGGGCAAAAAAATTGATCTGTGATGCTATTGCCCCTCGAATCGGCTCCCGATTGCTCCGAATGTAACCACAACCAGATTAACATCATCAATATACGCTAAATGAACAAGGCCCAATCGAAAACTGTCAATTTTAGGCACAAGTCCCGAAATCGGCCAAACCCGAGCCCTGGGCCCACATCTCAGAATTCGATAAAAATCGTGTCACAAGAATCCTTATCCTTCCCAAGTCTATACATATATAATGCATCAACATCTGACCACAATTGACCCCTAAATTCCTTAATTATAAGCCTCAATTTTCCAAGCCCTAAACCCCCAATTTATGCCATTAAATTGCTCTAATTCCAAGCCTAATCCGTCACATAATAACATAGAATTGAGTTTATAGTCCGAGAAACTTACCTCCACCGAAGACCCTCGAAATCCTTCTCCAAATTGCTCTAAAAATGACTCAACCCGCATGCAAAAGTTATGAGAAATGCCAAAAATTTGCGGAGGCACATATTTATACTTCCTGCCCAGCTAATCCGCACATGCGGCAGATTTTCCGCACCTGCGGACCCGCACCAGCGGTCAAAGGTGCGCACCTGTGAAAAATGACTTAAGTCTAATTTTCGCACTTGCGACTCCATTTCAGCACATGCGACTCCGCAGGTGCGGTCCCACGTCCGCATCTACGGTCCCTCACTGAGCTGCCCAAATTCCGCATCTACGGATTCCTTTCCGCTTCTGTGGTCCCGCACATGCGGTTCCCCATCCGCAGGTGCGGTCACACCAGTAAAATGGCACCAACAGCAGCTTTGCTGCAAATTTGCAAGCCCAAACCTCCGTTAATCATCCAAAATCAATCCTGAGCCCCTCGGGGCCTCAACCAAAAATACCAACAAGTTCCATAACCTTATTTAAGCTTATTCGAGCCTTCAGAACACCAAAACAACGTAAAAATTCTAAAATCACATCAAGTTCAAGCCTATGAACTTTGGAATTTCTAAATTTCGCCAATGATGCCGAAACCAACTAAAACACGTTCGAATGACATGAAAATTTGCACACACGTCCAAAATGACACTAAAAACCTGCTCAAACTTTCAGAATTCCATCTTGACCCTGATAGCTAATTTTCCATTGCCGACCGAAAATCGCCAAAAACTCAATTTCGCAATTCAAGCCTAATTCTACTTCGGATATCAAAACCACATTCTGAACAAACTCCTAAGTCCCAAATCACCTAACGAAGCTATCCGAACCATAAAATCTACATTCCGAGGTCGTTTACTAATAAGTAAACTCTCAGTTGACTTTTCCAACTATTAAGCCAATTTAAGAGACTAAGTGTCTCATTTCTGTTCCAATAATCGCTCTGAACCCAAGCCAACCAATCTAACACAACATAATAAAGCTGAAACAAAGGAAATGGGGCTATTACTCTCGGAACGACCGGCCGGGTCGTTACCTTCTCCCCCACATAAACATACGTTCGTCCTCGAACGTCATGAGAGTTTTTCTCTAACACCATCAAACTACCACGTAACCTCACCATGCACATACCCGGGGGTGATCCCATGTCACCTTATCCCATATAGGTCTGATAGCACAACACCGTTGAAATTTCAAAATCCAACACGACCCATAAAACTTAGAACCAATTTCCCACTTCTGAAATGATTTACAAGATCAAAATTCCATAACTATAAACTGAATAAGTCTGAACACGCTGAATCAAGCCATATACGTAACCCCAAATGTAATCACATAATATACCACATTAATCAATCACTCAAAGTGATAACTCCTAATCACAATAGATGCTCAAACAACCCAATACAAGTAATTTCCAAGTTTTCAAACTTTAACTTTAACTTTAATACTTTCATAAGGTGCCGATGATGAAAGAAACACATAGAAACTCGCAACCATTCGTCCGATCAGTCAGACATGAAGCCCCCCCTTCCAAAATAGGAATTATAGCAGATTTCTAAGACGACTCCCGATATTTATCCTTCCAACTGTGATGTAGTCAATTATGATAGTATTCATTCTAGGTCCAAAGACCCCTTCTCATCCAACACGACCACTTTGATGACATGACACATCAATACAATTCAAAGTCATGACCTGTGCAACTTGTGCACTCAATAGCAACACCCCAATGTAATCATATTATATAAAAGATTCACACGAAAGGACCATCTCGCCATTAACAATTACCGTCACAACACCATGCTAACAGCCTGACACTCATCGAAAAGTCAAAAAACACGAATCTGACACCAAGGATCATATCCCCATATAACTCTGCTACAATGTTGCCACGACCCAAATTCCCAACCTTAGGGATCGTGATGGTGCCTAATACCACACTTGCTAGGCAAGTCAATGTTAGAATTCGAGTATCTCATTTCCTTTTGATTATTTTCTTAAGCATCAATAAATAAATTCAAAGTAAACTTAATTTAAATGATTTCCAAAGATAAATAATAAACAATTGAATAAAAATGAACCACGAACTAATCATATAATAGATCTAGAACTACCTCAGAGCCTGGTGTCACAATTCATGAACTATAAAAGAATACTACAAACACGGGGCTGAAGAAATAGTGTAACTGTTCTCAATATACTAAAACAATTTTATAAAAATAGGAGAAGACTCCCGGGATCTGCGAACACTGGCAGATATACCTTGTGTCACCGAATAAATAGATGGTTGCTCTAAAAATCTCTAATGCTGATTAGTACCTGGATCTGCACAAAAGAGTGCAGAGCGTAGTATCAGTACAATCGTCCCCATGAACTAAGTGTCGAGCCTAACTTCAACAAAGTAGTGACGAGGCTACGGCGGGGCTTTAAAAACATATAACTTGTGACAATAATATATAAAATAACACGATAAAACAATTATACACGAATAAGAAAAATATAACTGAGACAATAAAAATAAAGCACGAAGGAAATCTAAACAAATAATTAAGTACTGCAACAACAATGAAATAACTGAGCCGCCTTTTCTAGGCCTCAGCTATAACCAACTCTCAAATAATTTCCAAGTTTTCAAACTTTAACTTTAAATAAAAGTAGTGCCAAAATATGAAAAATAGTAATCTAAAATAGTAAGTTTTCAAATCATAGTTTTTCTTTGAAATTCAGTAAAAATATAAATGTCCTCCCTTATCGCTCCTTTTTGCGGCATGCAACCCGCTCCCACTTGTCCACCCTTATTGCTCCTCCCTATATATATCACCCTTATTACTCCTGTTGCAGCGTGCAACCCGACCCCACTTGTCCACCCTTATCACTTTTTGTTGCGGCGTGCAACCCGCTCCCTCCAGACATATCATACCAATTTATTCATAATCTCACAATTCAAGTAAAAGCCTTTCACAATATTTATGTGTCGACAATTGTAAACAGAACAATTTTCACTTTAAATAACAGTAAAAGCAGAATATGAAATAATGACAATAAAACAATGAGCGTTCCAACCTATATTATATGTACAGTAAAACATGCATATTCTCCTTTATCATTGTCTAGTTGCGGCGTGCAACCCAGTCCTACCTATTCAATATATCACAATCAATTTGTTCACCCGTATCACAATCAATTACCCACCCTTATCACAGGCCCCTTATCACAATCAATTTTGTTTATTCATCAAAAACTTTCACAGTTCAGGCCAAGCCTTTCACAACACCTTTATTTCAACAATTGCAGACAGAAAATAGTATAGCTCGTACGCTTCAACCAATATCATTTTACAATAAAACCAACCAGAATATATGTAAATACCGTAATGCTGTCAACCCAGCTCAATCTTTATGTACTATGATAGAACCAATAGAACAACCAACACTTTTAACACACTTGCAACAACAATTGGCAATAATCGATTGAAATCGAATAGCCACGAAAACCTCAACAGCCCTAAGACAGTTAAACTGCAATTCTCATAACTTCCTCAATATTATCAAAAAATGAAAGCAACAGGAACATAAATATATATGTGCCTCGTAGAAACAATTGCAGACTACTCAACCGTTTTGTACCACAAAGGAACAAAATAAAAACCTCTACTCTTTGCAAAATAACCACAACAGTATTTAACAATAACGGAATAAGGTCAAGTAATCGTAGAAACAATAATGAACATAGAACAATTAAGCCACGAATCAATTAACTTGAGAACGAGGAAGAGATCATGTTTAACAAAACATTTGGTGGTGCATAGATACTCGTCAACTCACCTATACACCACATACATGCATTTCACATAGCAAACAAGTGGGGACTCCTATTCCCTCAAGTAAAACTTAGACCAAACATTTACCTCAAATTCGCAGGCCACTCACTACTCAATTATAGCTTTTCCCTTTGAATTCACCTCCAATACACTTGAATCTAACCATAATTAACATAATATCATTAATTAATTCTAAAGGAACTATCTTTACTAAAAATTATAATTTTTCCTAACTTTTCTCAAAAAAAGTAAAAACCCGACCCATGCCCGCTTTGTCTAAACTCGGGGTTCAGACCAAATTATGTTTACCCATTCACCCACAAACCCAAATATACAATTAGTTTTTAAATTCGACCTCAATCCTAGGTAAAGATTAGATTTTACAAAATTCCCTAATTCTACCCAGACCCCTCAATTTTTACCATGAAAATTCTTAGTTTTTTTCTTTAAAAGTGATGAAAAACAATGAGTAATTAAAAGAGTAAAGTTTATCATTTATTACCTATGACTTGGGGGTGATATTTGGTGAAGAAATTCATTCCTAGGGCTGTGGGGTTAAAAAATTTGAAGAAGAAGAAGAAGTCTGCCCGTTTTATATATATTTTTCTGCCAACTATTATGCCTCGTTTATCATGCCAAATGATCCTGAAACTCGATTTTTATGTCTCCAATGGATTCCTTGTGAAATTTTAGTCAAGTTAGGCTTTTGAATCACTCAATTTCACCTTATAATAAAGGAGATATGTAGGGTTTAATATTTGCAAATAGTGCAGATTTTTAATACGCCGTTAGTGGTAATTTCATTATTAACCTGAAAAATCTGGCAACATTAGTAAAATGACCATAAAATCCTCATACGATGTCCAAATTCGACCATTCTTTTTGCTACGGGTCCGTAATTACGATACGGATCTAGTAATTCATTCAAAACGGAAATTGCAGCTCATTTGTTTAATATTATATCATTTATGCTTGAATAAACGACGTTGAAGAATAAGAAAGAACGAGCGCAACACAACCCAAACCTATTTGAAACTCACCCGAGCCCTCGGGCTCTAAACCAAATATGCACACAAGTATAAAAGAATCATACGAACTTGCTCGTGCGATCAAATCATGAAAATAACATGTAAAACTATGAATTAAACCTCAGAACTCATTATTTTTCTCAAGAACACTTAAAGTTCACTATTTATCAACCGGATGTCCGAATCACGTCAAACGAACTCCGTTTTTCACTAAATTCCACAGGCAAGTCCTAAATATCATAACAAACCAATATCGAGCTCCGGAACCACAATACGGGCCCGATACCAATGGTTTCAAACATAAATTCCTTTCTTTATTTCATTAATATTTCAGCAAAATAATTTCGTTCAAAAATTGATTTCGAAAGATTGGACCCCGGAATTCATTTTCGGGCATACGCCCGAGTCCCACATTTTACTGCGGAGCTCCCGGGATTGTCGGAACAGGGATCCGGGTCCATTTACTCAAAATGCTGACCAAAGTCAATTTTAATAAAATTTTAACTCTAGAAATTACTATTTCTCATATTTTCACATAAAAGCTTTCCGGTTTCACGCCCGGACTGTGCACGCAAATTTAGTTATTTAAAATTAACCTTTGTAGGTCTATTAAGCCCATAACGGAGTCTAATTTCACTGAATGACCCCTTGGGTCATCACAATCTCCACCTCTAAACAAATGTTCGTCCTCGAACGAACATAGAAAATTACCTGAAATGGCAAACATAACCGACCTTGCATCCTCAAAACACCATCATCTCCAACTGTAACCTGCTAGGCATCACCGTGCCGAACTGTGTCCCTAAGGGCCGCCAAATGTGGTTCATCATCCTGTTGCTCCCGAATACGCTCAAATAGGGAAGACCGAGCGACTGTACAAGCTAGAACACTGCTAGGGGAAATATCCAACCTCACGAACTGATTAGCCAACGTCTGAATGTCTGAAGTTAATGGTCTCTCACCAACTTGAATATACACAAGGCTGCCCATACTCACCGCCTCTATTTTCTTAATGGTTGTTCATAGCCAATTACGGAATTATCAAACATCTTCACGTTAGCAATAATCTTATTTCAAACCTTCATAATACTGTGAACGAGATGCGATTCATGAAGACCCCATAATTCTATACCCGACTTAACGTGTCTCATTTAACGCCACACGGACAGCACATACCTCGTAGGTCAAATCTCAATAATTATAACACGGATTTGGTAAACTATGCACATTTAATTAATTAATTAATTTCTTTATTTATTTATTTAATTATTATTAGTATTAATTTTATTATTATTTATTCATTTATTAAGATTATTATCATTATTTTTAGACATAAATTGTTGAATCAGCCTAACAGGCATGAGTCCCTACCAGTACTATAACAAAATTTTAATTCACAAGGGAGAATTTAAACACAAGAATTTCCGTCACCAGGATCTCGTCCTTACATAACTTCCACCACGGCTCGTAGCCCGATTTAAACATCTCAAATCATATTAAAATGCGAGGATCTTCCTCAATTCTGAATCACAAGCAACATGCATATCGTGCCAATCGAAACATTCCATTTCCTTCCTTTAAATATTTTCCGTAAACAAAATTACAACACGTAATGATAGGCGCAACGATCTCCATAGAATCTATCAATACAAGTATTCACATAAGTAGATTTTTGAGTTACGAAGCTCACTCGAGAGTAGAGCATATTAGAAGAATTTTATTAGTTATGCATAACCGTATTAAGTTCAGGAAATCATCACTTTATACTAATTAGAGATTGTTCTTGTAATGACACCATTTAATGTAACAACCTCAGCCATACCATGAAAAATATATCATCAGGCTGGGTCTCCACCTCTAGGAATCTAACCTCAACTTTCGACATTTCAACCCCCTTTTTACCTAGTTGGGCATGTAGTTGAGTTGTAACTGCAATAGGGCACGTAGCCTGAGTGCACTGATGAATTATGACTCTCCCGAATCTAGAACAGTTCCTACCACTAGCCAAAATAAAGTATTATCTTGCCCTGAGTGGCACAAAATTTTTACAATCATAATTGAGTCCTTTAATGAGTCTGGGGACTTGTTCTCTGGCTATATAAACTGAAGTAGGAGTATGACAGGCTAACTTATCAAACCTGATGGCATATCCTGACACCGTCATGCTGATCTGACGCAACCATTCAAATCCTATGCGCCAGGTATTATGGAGAGTCCGAGAAGCAAATCTTTCAAAGCATTTATGAGAACTGAGTCAAGTAATTGATGTTGCATTGGCTGGTCATCCTCTTCGTAGGCTTGTCACAAACACTGGCGGCCAATTTCTTCTTTTACTATCTTAACTCAACACTTGCTGAGCTATCCCCTTTATTCATATACTTTTCATCATTATTTTGGGGTAACTCTCATCTCTATTGATGCACAATGATCCCAAAATTAGAGCTCTATACAGATAAACCTTGGCACGAACCATATAGTCTAGAAGCTTGTCAACCACTGTACTCCCTCTAGAGCACCCCAAAATCCGCAACCGTGACTTCCACGCTGAGTAAACCTTCTGTAGATTTAAAGTTTGTTATATAATCCCTTTGGTACTGAGATATAGGGTTATTAAGGTGGCAAACATATCGCAAGTCCTATCTTTATCTCTTGAAAAATCTCAAGCTTTATACATTCCAGGTCAAAAGCGATATAACACATGACCCCGCAGTCTATTCCTTGACAGTGGACTTCCCCACTTGGCACGAAGCTATAGGTCACAATGTCTGATAATTCACAATGATAAACTTCACATCTCGTATAAATCAACTCCGTTGCTTTCAACTATTCCCTTGTTATGCCATACTGGAGTAGCTATAAATCCTTCTAGGATATGGACTAGTCCAACATGTATCGACTGAGCTAGAACCTCCGCGTCCAGATCCATTTGAGACTTTACAATAGGTGTTGATGTTCGAGCTTTAGACTGAGCTCCGCTTCTGTCTCTTCCCCTAATCGTAGCTGTCATTGGGGCTTTACCTCTTGTCCGGTTGTAGACGCTTTACGTGTTGTCGAGATTTATAAGAGGGCAAGAATAGGCAAGTTCAATCATCAATGGTAGAATAAATTCGCACGATGGATTAGAATAGAAGTTAAAGTGTTCCTAACTCCATATCCTCTAAGAGATAACTACAGACGTCTCTGTACCGATCCTTCAGACTCTACCAAGTTTGCTCGTGAATTGTGAGACCTAGGCAACCTAGTGCTTGATACCAACTTGTCAAGACCCAAATTCCCAACCTTAGGGATCGTGATGGTGCCTAACACCACACTTGCTAGGCAAGCCAATGTTAGAATTCGAGTAGCTAATTTTCTTTGATTATTTTCTTAAGCATCAATAAATAAATTTAAAGAAAATCTAATTTAAATGATTTTCAAGGATAAAATAATAAACAATTGAATAAAAGCGAACCACGAACTAATCATATAATAGATCTAGAACTACCCAGAGTCTGGTGTCACAATTCACGAATTACTAAAGAATACTACAAACACTGGGCTGAAAGAAATAGTGTAATTGTTCTAAATATACTAAAACTGTTTCATAAAAATAGGAGAAGACTCTCGGGATCTGTGAACGCCGACAGATATACCTCATGTCACCGAATAAATAGATGGTTGCTCTAAAAATCTCTACTGTTGACTAGTACCTGGATCTGCACAAAAGAGTGCAGAGTGTAATATCAGTACAACCGACCCCATGTACTGTGTAAGTGCCGAGCCTAACCTCAACGAAGTAGTGACGAGGTTACGGCGGGGCATCAAAAACATATAACCTATGACAGTAATATATACAATAACACAATAAAATAATTCTACACGAACAAGAAAAACATAACTGAGACAATAAATATAAAGCACGAAAGAAATCTAAACAAATAATTAAGTACTGCAACAACAATGAAATAACTCAGCCGCCTTTCCAGATCTCAGCTATAACCAAATCTCAAATACTTTCCATGTTTCCAAACCTTAACCTTAAATAAAAGTAGTGTCAAAATATGAAAAATAGTAATATAAAATAGTAAGTTTTCAAATCTTTGTTTTTATTTGAAAATCAGTAAAAATATAAATGTCCTACCTTATCGCTCCTTGTTGCGGCGTGCAACCCGCTCCCACCTGTCCACCCTTATTGCTCCTCCCTAAATATATCACTCTTATTACTCATGTTGCGGCGTTCAACCCGATCCCACCTGTCCACCCTTAGCACTATTTGTTGCAGCGTGCAACCCGCTCCCACCAGACATATCATATCAAGTTATTCATAATTTCTCAATTCAAGTCAAAGCCTTTCAGAATATTTATGTCTCGACAATTGTAAACAGAACAAGTTTCACTTTAAATAACAGTAAAAGCAGAAGATGAAATAATGACAATAAAACAATGAGTGTTCCAACCTTTATTTTATGAACAGTAATACATGCATATTCTCACTTATCATTGTCTTGTTGCGGCGTGCAACCCGATTCCACCTATTCACAATATCACAATCAATTTGTTCACCCGTATCACAATCAATTATCCACCCTTATCACAACCGCCTTATCACAATCAATTTTTTTTATTCACCAAAAACTTTCACAGTTCAGGCTCCACCCTTATCACAACCGCCTATCACAATCAATTATTTTTATTCACCAAAAACTTTCACAGTTCAGGCGAAGCCTTTCACAACACCTTTATTTCAACAATTGCAGACAGAAAACAATATAGCTCGTAAGCTTCAACCAATATCATTTTACACTAAAACCAACTAGAATATATATGTAAACACCGTAACGCTGTCAACCCAACTCAATCTTTATGTACTATAATAGAATCAAGAGAACAACCAACACTTTTAACACACTTGCAACAATAATTACCAATAATCGATTGAAATCAAATAGCCACGTAAACCTCAAAAGTCCTAAGATAGTTAAACTGCAATTCTCATAACTTCCTCAATATTATCAAAAATGAAAGCAACAGGAACATAAATATATATGTGCCTCATAGAAACAATGCCAAACTACTCAACCGTTTTGTACCACAAGGGAACGAAATAAACAACCAATACTCTTTCCAAAATAACCACAACAATATTTAACAACAACGGCATAAGTTCAAGTAATCATAGAAACAATAATGAAAATAGAACAATTAAGCCAAGAATCAATTAACTTGGGAACGAGGAAGGGATCATGTTTAACAGACCATTTAGTGGTGCATAGATACTCATCACCTCACCTATACACTACACACATGCATTTCATATAGAAAACAAGTAGGGACTCCTATTCCCTCAAGTCAAAGTTAGACCAAACATTTACCTCAAATTCGCAGGCCACTCACTGCTCAATTATAGATTTTCCCTTTGAATTCACCTCCAATACACTCGAATCTAACCATAATTAACTTAATATCCTTAATTAATGCTAAAGGAACTAACTTTACTGAAAATTATAATTTTTCCTAAGTTTTCTCAAAAAAAGTAAAAACCCGACCCCGTGCCCGCTTGGTCTAAACTCGGGGTTCGAACCAAATTACGTTTACCCATTCACCTACAAACCCAAATATATAATTAGTTTCAAAAAACAGCCTCAATTCAAGGTAAAGATTCGATTTATACAAAATTCCCTAATTCTACCCAAACCCTCAATCTTTATCATGAAAATTCTTAGTTTTTTTTATTTAAAAGTGATGAAAAACAATGAGTGATTGAAAGAGTAAAGTTTAGAATTGATTACCTATGAATTTGAGGTGATATTTGGTGAATAAATCCATTTCTAGGGCTGTAGGGTTCGAAAATTTGAAGAAGAAGAAGAAGTCTGCCCGTTTTATATATATTTTTCTGCCAGTTATTCTGCCTCGTTTCTCGTGCCAAAGATCCCGAAACCTGATTTTATGTCTCCGATGGATTTTTTGTGAAATTCTAGTCAAGTTAGGCTTTTGAACCACTCAATTTGACCTTATAATTAAGGAGATATGTAGGTTTTCATATTTGCAAATAGTGCAGATTTTTAATACGCCATCAGTGGCAATTTCGTAATTAACCTGAAAAATCTGGCAACCTTAGTAAAATGACCATAAAATCCTCATACGATGTCCAAATTCGATGATTCTTTTTTCTACGGATTCGTAATTACGATACGGATCTAATAATTTATTCAAAACAGAAATCGGAGCTCATTTGTTCAATATGATATCAGTTATGCTTGAAGAGACGACGTCGAAGCATAAGAAAGAACGAACGCAACACAACCCAAATCTAATTGAAACTCACCGAGCCCTCGGGGCTCTAAACCAAACATGCACTCAAGTTTAAAAGAATCACACGGACTTGCTCGTGCGATCAAATCATAAAAATAACATGTAAAACTATGAATTAAACCTCAAAACTCATTATTTTTCTCAAGAACACTTAAAGTTCACTATTTATCAACCGGATGTCCGAATCACGTCAAACGAACTCCGTTTTTCACCAAATTTCACACGCAAGGCCTAAATATCATAACAAACCTGTATCGATCTCCAGAACCATAATACGCGCCCGATACCAACGGTTTCAAACATAAATTCCTTTCTTTATTTCATTAATATTTCAGCAAAACAATTTCTTTCAAAAATTGATTTCTAAGGCTTGAGACTTCGGAATTCATTTTCGGGCATACGCGCGAGTCCCATATTTTACTGCGGACCTCCCGGGATCGTCGGAACACGGATCCGGGTCCATTTTCTCAAAATGTTGACCAAAGTCAATTTTACTAAAATTTTAACTCTAGAAATTACTATTTCTCATATTTTCACGTAAAACCTTTCCGGTTTCACGCCCGGAATGCGCACGCTAGTCGGGGTATTTAAAATTAACCTTTGTAGGGATATTAAGCCTAAAACAGAGTCTAATTTCACAGAATGACCCCTAGGGTCATCACAAATACATGATCCCATCCACACACTGGTCCACATGAAATACTTCAAGTTACCTTGCTCAAAATCAATAACCATGCGCAATTTGACATCAATTACTCAAAGTGCGTTGCCATAACCACGGGTAAACTAGACGATACCATGCCACACGAATCAGAAAGTAGATAACCAATACGTCTCAATCACGCAATACCTAATTACTTACCTTACTCAAATCTAGCTATAAAGCCCAATTAGAACCGCACCATATGTGCCTATAACCAATTATCACAACTCCTCGCAACACCGAAGGGTAACTCATACATCACAACAGAACTTGAATAAACTCAATCACAATGGAATGGTACACTCCTCAACAATAGAAATTCGGAGTCAGCAATTCCGTCCCGGTGCAAAACACATACTCATACAGACTTACCAATAACTCTTAATCAACTGGTCACCCACAATAGATAGATAACTCACCGAGAAGTTCACAATGACTGAATCATGGAACATCCTAACATCTGACTAGCTTTGCTCACATCTTCATAGTTCACTACCACAAAATAACATGTTTATTGAACTCTTAGTCTCGAAATCCATGTGCACGATCGCCATGTCTGATCCCATCTCCGCCGCTCGAATATATATCACCTCTAATACTCAATCAGTCAACGAGGGATACTCTTATAATTCTTCTATGCCACCAAGCAACCATGAATATCAGCAGCCGAATCCAACAAGAGAGTGTCGAAATACCAATGAAGTACCCTTAACTCCGCACATTGCCCCTTCTGATGTATACCCTCATCATGTCACCTAATAGTGATATCATCTACCTAATCATCTCAAACTGCCGATGTTGTCTAAGAATTTTTACCTTCCTTCCAGAACTGAACTGTGACCTCACATATGCCAATCTCAACTCTACACAACATACCCCATATGCCATGACATCCTATGATGAATATGATAACTTCATGATCCCTTCCGAGCCACAAAAAACTACGCACCCAACTGGACAAGAACTTTCCATTTTATCCCATTTAGAAGAAAAATCACTATACATCACCTGCACCTCACGCTAGTAGAAAATACGCATCTCCAATCGTGGTAGAAACCATCAGGAACTATCTGAATCCCATTTTCGCAACACCAAACCGTCATGACTGAATCCTTATAACTCAACGAAGCTATGCGGCCACCAAAAATCCAAGAGCATTGATAAGAAACACTTGTAAAGACTCGTTGCCTCATGAACGCCCCAAGAACTAATAATATCCCTTACCATGATGATCCAATCTACTACGAAGTTGTCCTATTTATCCAAGTTCCTTCTGACTTACCTGCGAATTGGTACTTCTTTTTTTTTCGCCATAATACCGAAATTCTCAACCCAGACTCACCACACGAGACCCAAGCATAAAACCATATTTTCTGAGGCTCATAAGCCGCTGAATACTCTCTCAAATATCCCCAAAAGTACCACATTCAAAATACTTACCGTGAAGAGACTCCCTACGAATCTAAAGCCATTACCTTCCTGATACTGATATGTATAATCCATGATAATGTAGAAATACCACAAGTCTTGACACCCTCCACGTAAATCACAGTTCTAGCCCAAAAGACACCTTGAAGATTCCCAATTGCTATATTTAACCTTGAATCTGTCAGAACCATTCTGGAGAGTCATCCACTCTACGCACGTCTCAATCACACTGATCAAGCAGACATAACGACTTGGCCCCATTGGTGCACCAACATACTAGGAAGTAATCCATACACTGGAAGCAACAAGCAACCCCATAACTGCACCCACTACACCTTTTACAAGTACCACTCAATTATTCCATAAAACCCATCTACCCATAGAGTGCATTACAACCAGTATCAAATAATTTCCATTACTTGAGTCATTCCCAGACTCCACCTCTGCACGTCATAACTAATCCACCAAATATACCTCGAACTGAAACCAATACAACACATAATCGCGCAATCAACTTATCATTAGCGGACTCCCCCAGTTGGCTCAAAGCCATAGATCAAAACAAACAGTAACTTATAATGACCATATGCTAACACCGCCGCCATGCCACAGTGAGATTCAACTAAATCCTTCATAAGCTCATATATAACTCAACCCATTTAACATCCCAAATAATCTCCAATCTCACATTCACCATTGCAATAGCCATGCCAATTCCCACAAGTGAGCTAAACTCAAATTGCAACATATATCAATTATTGGTAAAAGAGAACTTCCTACAAAACAACATAAGGATCAGACCACCTCAGAACACCTCGCGGGAAATAGCTCCGCCTGCTTAGCCTCAAACTGATATCTCTCTACACATTTCCGAAGATCATAGCTATTACGCAATCGCTTTACCCTCCTACATTAGAACAAACCAATGCCTACTCTCGAGACATCACAATAAGCGGTATAAGAACCTGAAGTTGAGGGCATAACTAACACTGGAGCTACGGCCAGAGAATTCTTGAGCTTCCGAAAACTCTACCCACACTCGTCTGACCACATGGATACCCTCACTGGACACCATGTGTCCCAGAATGCTACTGAACTGAGCCCAAAAATTCACACTTGGAGAACTTTGCATCAAGCTTCTCCTCCATCAATCTCTATGATATCATCCTCAAATACTGAGTATGCTACCCCTGGCTACACGTATACGTCAGGCTGCCATCAATGAATACAATAACAAAAGAGTGCTAATACGGCTAGAATACACCGTTAATCAAATACAGGAACACTACTGGGGCAAATGATCAGCCCAAAAGACATCACCAGCAACTCATAACACAACATAAGGATCTACTTCACTCCACAATTGAACAACATAAGAGGTCTTCCCATACACTCACGACTCGAGGCCATGTGCCAACTCTAGATGTAAGTCAAACACTTAATAGTTCTTGCTACATATCCGGCCCATCCCTTTTTGTCACAATCAAACAATATGAACACATACCACCCTCAAATCATACTCACCACATAGACATCCAGTCACAAAGACACGTCAATAAGGACACCAACGGACATATAAATGCCTAAATGAACGGCTCACATAATCGAAATCTTAGCACTCAAGCCACAAAATGAATCCGGCCTCAAGTCCTCCAGACTGGCCCATTACCAACATGCCAAAAATCATATCTGCTCCATGGAAGTCACAAGCCGTCGATGCACAGCTGATACCAAGCGCTCTCGTACGCGTTCGAATACATGGAAGGAATTCAAGAGTTACGCTTCTGGCTGAATAAAATGGATTCGCACGACAAGAATTAAAAAATGTGAGATTTTCCTAAGGGTTCTGCAGCCTCTCGAAGATAAGTACAGACGTCTCCGTACCGATCCGAAAGACTCTACTAAACTTGCTCATGAACGGTGAGTCATATGTAACCTAGGTCTCTAATACCAACTTGTCACGACCCCAAATCTAAACCAGTCGTGATGGCGCCTATCGTGGAACTAGGCCAGCCAACACCATACTCAAATCGTAAAATTTTCCATTTATATCATTACTAAACTGATAACCCATAAAGGTTTCTTTTTAAACATTTTTAAAACAGATAAAGCTACACCGAATAACGAATACAATCCCGATATCCCGGAGTCATTGGTCATGAGCATCTACAGAAAATATACAACTCTGGGAAATAAACTCTATAATAGTAAGCAGGAGAGAGAGCAGGGTTGCGTACGCGTGCAGCAACCTTGAAAAATCTCCTAGAAGTCTCTGGTACAGATACACAACTCAGTCTTCCCTAGCACCTGGATCTGCGCAAAAGGTGCAGGGAGTAATGTGAGTACGCCGACTCAGTAGTAATGAAAATAAATCAGGTCTGAGCAGTAAGAAACACATAAAATCAAATCATCATTTCAAAAAAAGCACAACCTTTCTTTCCAACAGTGTATACGTTAAATCATCACGCTTAAAAGCCGATTTCAGTAAAAATCATTTGGAAATATACTTGCCAATAGTTTCAACATAACTTTCAAGAAGTATAGTGTAAAAATGATAAAAATCATAAAAATCCCCTCGGGAAAAATGTGTATCAGAAACTGCCCCTCGGGCGTAACATCAATCAAAATCAGCCCATCGGCCATACCTCACATTTTCACTCATAATCAGCCCCTCGGGCAACCTCAAAGTCACTCATACCTCCCAATCACTCGGCACTCGCACTCAGTAGGTACCTGCACTCATTGGGGGTATGTACAGACTCCGGAGGGGATCCTTCAGCCCAAGCGTTAATATCAAGCCACCTCGTGGCATATCATATCCTAACAATCAGGCACACGACCTCACTCAATCTACAACTCTCAAAATCCCCTCGGGCGTATCAGTAAAACAGGGTACTCGACCCAATAACATCATTTTATATCTCAAAATAGTGTAAATAAGACTGAGTTTGAAAATCTGTTAAACATAACATGACTGAGTGTAAATCATAATCAACACAGTGAGGAAATAGCAGTAAAAGGCCCTCAAGGGGTCCAAACAAGTCGGCACAAGGCCCCAAAGCATGGCTTACAGCCCAAATATAACAATAGTCTTTGAACACGATTTAACATATGATTTAAAAGTAAATACGCAACTCAATTGTTTCCACGGGACGGACCAAGTTCAAATCCACAAATCAGTGCATGCCACACACTCGTCATCCAGCATGTACGCCGCTCTAAAAATATGACAAAACACGAAGTCCGGGGTTTCATACCCTTAAGACAAGATTTACAATCATTACTTACCTCAACCCGGGCCAAAATACAAATCTGCGATGCTCTCTCCCTTCGAATCGGCTCCCGATTGGTCCGAATCTAACCAAAACCGGATTAACATCATCAATATATGCTAAATGAACAAGGCCCAATCAAAAACTATCAATTTTAGGCACAATTCTCGAAATTGGCCAAACACGAGCCCTAGGCCCACGTCTCAAAATTCGATAAAAACCCTGTCACATGAATCCTTATCCTTTCTCGAGTCTATACATATAAAATGCATCAAAATCCTACCATAATTGACCCCTGAATTCCTTAATTATAAGCATCTATTTACCAAGCCCTAAACCCCCAATTTATGCCATTAAATTCCTCTAATTCCAAGCCTAATCTATCACATAATAACATAGAATCGAGTTTATAGTCTGAGAAACTTACCTCCACCGAAGACCCTCGAAATCCTTCTCCAAATTGCTTTCAAAATGACTCAACTCGCATGCAAAAGTGATGAGAAATGCCAAAAATTCGCGGAGGCACATATTTATACTTCCTTCCTAGCTAATCCACACTTGCGGACATGCACCAGCGGTCCCAGGTGCGCACCTGTGAAAAATGACTTAAGTCAAATTTCTGCACCTGCGACTCCATTTCCACACCTACGACTCCGCAGGTGCGGTCCCACGTCCGCATCTACGGTCCCTCACTAAGCTACCCAAATTCTGCATTTGTGGATTCCTTTCCATTTTTGCTGGACCGCACCTGCGGTTCCCCATCCGCAGGTGCGGTCACACCAGTAAAATGGAACCAACAGCAGCTTTGCTGCGAATATACAAGCCCAAACCTCGGTAAATCATCCAAAAATAATCCTGAGCGCCTCGGGGCCCAACGAAAAATACCAACAAGTCCCATAACCTTATTTAAACTTATTCAAGCCTTCGGAACACCAAAACGACGCAAAAACTCTAAAATCACATCAAGTTCAAGCCTATGAACTTTGAAATTTCTAAATTTCGCCAATGATACCGAAACCAACCAAAACACGTTTGAATGACCTGAAAATTTGCACACACGTCCAAAATGACACTAGGAACCTGCTCAAATTTTCAGAATACCATTCCGACCCTGATAACTAATTTTCCACTGCCGATCGAAAATCGCCAAAAACTCAATTTCGCAATTCAAGCCTAATTCTACTCTGGACATCAAAATCACATTCTGAACACACTCCTAAGTCCCAAATCAGCTAACGAAGCTATCCGAACCATAAAATATACATTCCGGGGTCGTTTACCAATAAGTCAACCCCCAGTTGACTTTTCCAATTATTAAGCCAATTTAAGAGACTAGGTGTCTCATTTCTCTTCCAAAAATCGCTCTGAACCCGAGCCAACCAATCTAACACAACACAATGAAGCTGAAATGGGGGAAACGGGGGAAACGGGGCTGTTACTCTCGGAACGACCTGCCGGGTCGTTACATTTCAACATTCCTACATCAAGATATAAAAGTTTTGGTGAGGTCGCGCAAATATGAAATCGTACCCTTGTCAGAACTTTGTATTGATTTCGAAGTATTATCTAAAACTACTCTTAAGGCATTAAATTTTTCATTTTGGATATGTTATATATTTTCAAGTTATGTTTTTAAAAAATCAAACGGTTCGTGATTCTAACTTTTGTACACCAAGATATGATTTTTTTTGTGAGACTGCGCAAATCTGAAATTTTCTACGTAGTGGAATCTGAAGTTGGTTTCAAAATATTATCTGGGTTGATTCTATAGTTTTCTGATTCTAAGTTTGGGAGATGTTTTATATATTGAAGTCTTATTTTCGAGAAATCAAATGGTTCGTTATTTGGACTCTCCCATGACAAGATATGAATCTTTCGTTACAAGCGCGTAAAACTGAAAATTATGCGACTAAGATAAATGTCGGGCAATGTAAAGCAAAAGAGAAACAATCTTATTAAGATGAAATAAATATCCACTAGGTCAATCTAACATAAAGATAAAAGGGGAGATAATGCTAATAGCCTAATCTAAACAAAACTTATAGTTGATCAATTCTTGAGAACTAGTCTCTAGGTTCTTCTTCTTCTCCTCCAAATTGACCGAATCATCAACAGCCAGCAAATTTACGTTGTCATATGAAGAGACCTCAGTCTCGGCAGCTGAAAGTTTTTCCTGAATCTCTTCAACCTTCTTTTGAGACACTTCTATAACACCTTCGAGGTTCTCCCTCTCTTGTTGTAATGTATGAAACTTCTTCACAACTTTCTTTAGTTTCTTTTAACTAGAGGAAACTTTCTTGACTTTCGCACTTGCTTCATGTTTGAACGAATCGAGACACTCTTTAGCTTTAGAAATCAGCTCTAGCTTCTCATCTTCACCCGTTTTATCAGGCATGTTGGATCGCTCTTGGTCATATGACGCGGCAAGCTCAAAAAGATAATCCAGTAAACTCTCTAATGGAGAAAGATCCAAAATATTCGTCTTCTTCATATCCTCGAAAATCTCAATAATTTGCTCCCTATAAGATGAGAGCAATTCTTCACGAGCTTCGGAGAGTCTATTACAAATGTCCTCACAAAGTTCCAAGATGAATTCCTTTTTGCGATTAAAGATAATGCTATTTCCTTCAAAAATAGATACCGTTGTATTCGTCATTGGTGGAACGCGAGTTATCTCATTTGGAGTTTGTCTTTTTAGTGCTTCATCACGAGGAAGAGATGATGCCTTTGAAGACGACTTCACTTTAGATGTAGGCCCTCCAATAGATTCATTATTCACTTGCAGATTATCATGTGGGAATACCACCAGATACCCAATGGTATTTAACTACATAAGGAAAATGCGAAGAAAGTGAATTTTTTTTTGCAGAGCTATTCGTTCAATTAAAAAATAAAAACGAAAGGGCAAGGTGATTGTATTTTTACCTTCTTGTTACAAGCTGTATGAGTTCTTGAATAACAATCAACACTTGGAACCTCTACAATCTCTACTAGGTTAGGTCGTTTCCTTTTCCAATTTTGATCTTTATTGGTACTCTGGCTTGTATCTTGAGGAA
Source organism: Nicotiana knightiana (assembly GCA_005239525.1). NCBI lineage: Eukaryota > Viridiplantae > Streptophyta > Magnoliopsida > Solanales > Solanaceae > Nicotiana > Nicotiana knightiana. Next base: position 34,947 of record ML410686.1, read on the forward strand.
CTTGCGTGCTAAATGGAAGAACTGGAGGGTGCTTTGATCATGCCCAACTATTTCTTATAAAAGACAAAGCGGTCATTGCAAATATAATCCGGTTTACAGTCCGGAGTCGAATCCTCAGGGAACTAATCTATCTATTACAACTTGTGGTAATGCTAATATAATCTCAGACAATTTCCAGTGGAAAGATTTTTATCAATAAATATTGGGTTTTGTTTAACTGAAGTAAAACAATATTGAAACTAACAATATTCTAGATCAAAGATAATTCAATGGTTAAAAGATCTTGGGTATTGATTTCCCAAATTGCCGGATTAAGCCTTAATTCTTTTGCTATAATCTTTCCGTAATATTCTATGAGGATTATGAGCTGTAGGTTACCGCAATTATCTCTCGATCAACTATGATAATTTACTAGAGCATTCTCTCGAACTACTCTAACTGATAGTTTATACTGCTCAAAATTATATCCCACCAATGTTTCGTTATCTCTAACCCCACTTTTAAATTCAAGTAAGGAATCTCGTCAGTTACCCAAAAATGGTGTTGTTCAACAACAATCTAACCTAGTATTCTTTATCAAGCAATACAAGGCAATTAGACGCGATTAATCAAGGGCCCAATCAATTAATCTCCATACAAAACGTAGTTGAACAATCATAGAATAACCCCGACTTGATTGTAACAAAATTGAATCAAAACTTCATCTAACAATTGGTTCCATCAACTCTAGATAGATTGTTTAGGTAATCATGCTAAAATATAAAGAAAGCATAGAATAATTCATCATCCCCAAAATAATGACAAAAGATGGAGAATAGAAAAACGATAATTGTAGTCGGGTCTTCTCACACTTGTTCTCCTCCTCAAAGTTGATCTAAAACAAGTTTAAAACATATATATCTCTTCTTTTGGGTGAGCTAGACCTTTTATAGGTTAAGTGTAATTGTCCCCAAGCTTCCAATTTTACCCTTGAAATAACACATGCGGAACTGGACTAGCGCGGTCGTGCTAATGGCCGTGCTAAAGGCAATGTGTTCTTTTTCTGACTGTTGAGCTAGCGCGGTCACGCTACTGGACGTGCTATGGACGCGCTAATGGCCTTCCAATATGCCTATTGCACCTGGACTAGTGCGGCAGCGCTAATGGACGCGCTATGGTCGCGCTAATGGCGTATCATTCTGCCTTCGCATTTCTTCTTCCTTCTTTCACACGCTCTTATCTCCAAGGGGTCTTTCTCGCTTTAATTTAGCTCCAAACACCATCCTAGGTTCTCATAACATAAAATCCACAATTAGAGCCATTTTAACATCATTTACCCTTCCTAGGACAGTGAAGCATACTGAAGTTGGAGTATAAATAGACGGTAAACTACATGAATCTAGCCTATTATCAACACCCACACTTAAATCATTGCTATTCCTCGATAAATCCACCATACTCTACAAATGTCCTTTCACTAAGCATTTCCCTAACGTGTCATACCACGAACATTTCACAAGAGTTGTGCCTAGTAGTGTAACATCTAAGCCTCAAGAGTCGGCTCTCACATGCCGTGCAATGTTCATACTTCCTCAATTTACTCTATACAGAGGTCAAGACTTACCTTTCCGTTATGAATCAAGTGCCCTCACATCATACAAGAGAGTAATTCCACGAGTATAACAGTTAGAACAAATAGGAACTCAAATAGACAGAATTCACTCACTCTCAGAAAGAACATTCATATTCCACAAAGATGCACCATCGGCTTGCCCGTAGTGTACTACTCTACTAATCGAATCCATTCAGTCAAAGATCAATTAGGACTTCATTTGGCTATAATGTATGCTAAGGGACGGGTGGGATATATTTAGATATACTCCCTAAGCACTTTTAATACAATTACTTTTCGCTCTCAGACCATACTTATGCCACGCTAGACATTCCACCACACTTCTCTTTATACTACCCCAAACACCTTTCGGTGCAATTGTATCACATCACCACTTATCAAGGACTACATTTATTTATTGTCTCTTTTGTTTTTTCAAGTGGCGCTTATTCTTTCTTTTTTTTATTTTCAAAAACTCTACACCTTTCTTTTTATTTCTTTGATTCCACTCAAAAACCAAACCACCACCCCACACTTTGACTTTTACATATTCTATAACAATTCAAGTGCTCATGGGAGGTAAATGGTTCAATCAATGGGTTGTTCAATCAATTGGGTAAGGTTTGTAATATGGGTGCCAAAGAAACATGCCTATAGGATCAATAGGGGTAACTACGGTTTATGGCATTTAGGTGGGTTTTCTTTATAACTCTGGCTTACAAAGAAATGCATATATCACTTCTAAGACTAACTAGAGGTATTATTTCCCTTTGCAAACACACAAAGAAAGTTCTAGGCATCAAATGTGGAGCATAGAATACAATGCAATACCCTCACACACATATGGCACATGACTCACTCCAGATTGGTTCATCAAGACACTCTCACCGAGTTTTCAAGTTAGTTACAAACATACAATTTAAGGCACTCTGCAAGGAGCAACAATTGAGCCTAAGTGTCACATTCTAGTGTCTATTGTGTTCAGGTGTAACCACGCTAAGGGATTCTTTTCCTGTTTCAGCTCGTCACCCATAAGTACCCCTAGCAACTAAAAAACAAAACAAAATATAAAAAAAATACCAACACCCGATTCAAGCAAAATCCTTGGAAAAGAACCGCGGCCCGAAGAAAAACTAAGGGGGAGTTATAACACTACCTAAAACAAAACAAAAATCTTTTTGGTGTTTTCTTTAAACTCACTTCCCTCAAGAAAACTGTCTAAGCGATCCGTTGTAACGACGCGGCCAATTCCGTGAGATTTACCCCATTTCCCCTATTTTTGCATTTGTTATATATTTCTAGCATGTTGTTGATGTGTTGGATTAGTTGGTTTGGGTCCAGAGTGGTTATGGTGAGAATTTAGGCATTTAGCCTTTTAAAGTAGCCTAATAATTGAGAAGTCAACTGAGAGTTGACTTATTGGTAAATGACCCCGGAATCCAGATTTTATGGCTTGGATAGCTTTGTTATGTGATTTGAGACTTAGGAGTGTGTTCAGAATATTTTTGTGATGTCCGGTGTAGAATTAGGATTGAATTGGCGAAAGTTAGTTTTTGGTGATTTCCTATCGGCAGTGGAAAATAGGCTATCGAGGTCGGAATGAAATTTCGGAGGTTTGAGCAAGTTCGAAATGTCATTTTGGATGTGTCTGCAAAATTTTAGGTCAATCAGAGGTGTTTTGGTTGGTTTCGGCGTAGTTGCCGAAATTTGGAAGTCTTAAAGTTCATAGGCTTGAATTTGATGTAATTTTGGTGTTTTCGTGTTGTTTTTTGTGTTGCGAAGGCTCGACTAAGTTGGAATAATGCTATGGGGTATGTTGGTAGGTTTGGTTGGGGCCTCGAGGGGCTCAGGATTGATTTCGGATAGTTGGCGAGGTTTTGAAACTTGGGAATTTGCAGCAATAGTTGCTGGTGTGAAAGTTCTGGTGTTGACGGAACCTACTGTCGGGAAGCCGCAGGTGCGATATCGTAGGCTCGATAGGAGGACTGCAAGTGCAAAAAGGCTAGACTAGGTATTTTTCCGCATGTGCGATGTTTTGGCCGCACCTGCGAAGCCATAGGCGCGGAGAATCGGCCGCATGTGCGAAATTGGTCCGTTAAGTGAGTTTACGCAGGTGCGCACTTGGGACCGCAGGTGCGGGTCCGCAGGTGCGACTAAAGGTCTGTAGGAGTAGAAATGAATGGCAGAAACAGTATATAAAGGCCCTCCGCGAAAATTCTCTTATTTTTCACCATTTTGCATGCGGGAGGAGTCTTTTGAAGGCGATTTGGAGAGGAAAACTCAATATTCTTCAGCAAAGGCAAGTTCTTTGGTTACTAACATCATTCCTATGCTATTTTGTTCGGATTAGGCTTGAAAATTTAAGGATTTGAGTAGGAAAAGGTTGGGAAGAAGGGGGTGGAGAATTGGAAATTCTTTTTAGGTTTTGGGTAGGGAATTGTGATACGATTGTGATGATTTTGGTAAGAGTAGAATCATGGGAGGACGAGGTTTCTATTGATGTAAAAATTATCGAATTTCGTGACGTGGGCCCGAGGTTCGGGTTTGGCCGAATTTCGAGATTTTTGTTTAATTTGATAATTTTTGATTGGGTTGAGTTCCTTTGATATATATTGATGATGTTAAACTGTTTTTGGCTAGATTCAGAGCAATTGGGAGCCAATTTGAGGGGCAAGAGCATTGCGGACTAGTGTCGCGCCCTGGTAGAGGTAAGTAATGGTTATAAGTCCTGTCCTGAGGGTATGAAACCCCGAAATTTGCATCCTTTCACGGATTTGGGGTGACGCACACACTGGATAACGAGTGTGGGGCATGCACGAACTGAAAATTTTGAAATATGTTCCTTTTCAGGCAACTGCTGAGTTGCGAAACTGCTTTTTAAGCATACGTTTTACAGACTTACTACAATTTGATATATTTGGGTTGTAAGCGATGTTTGGAGCCTAGTGTCGATCTGTTTTAACCCCTTGGGGGCTATTTTACTGATATCCTCACTACCTTAAAACTTTGATTTTGGACTCAGTCTTTCTTGTGAAATTTCTGACACTCCTATTTGATGATATTACTAATTCTTGAAACGAAATACTATCTTGGGTCGAGAACCCCGTTTATTTATGGCCCGAGTGGCGTGATGTGGGTGTCTGATTGAGTGAGGTCGAGGGCCAATATTGTGAGGATGTTATGATATGAGAGAGGCCGAGTGCGTGAGAGTGATTTATGCCATGATTTGGCTTGTTTATTAGCGCTTGGGCTGAAGGAGCCCCTCCGAAGTCGGAGTCTGTACACACCCCAGTGAGCGCAGGTACCTACCGAGTTCCGAGTGCCGAGTGACGAATGATGAGTGATTGGGAGGCATGAGTGACTGTGAGGTGTTGAGTGACTGTGAGGTGCTGAGGGACTGATTATGAGTGACTGTGAGGCATGCCCGAGGGGCTGATGATGATATTTGTGTTGCCTGAGGGGCCTCTATATGATTCATTTCATTTTTATACTAAACCTTTCAGTTGAAGTTATTGAAAAATATAGATTCTTTAAAGGATTTTTCTAAAGATAATTTTAAGACATGATGATTTCACATATCAATGTTATACTGTTGGAAAGGAAGGTTGTGCCTCTTGTGATTTGATGACATTGATTTTATGTGTTCTTGCTGCTCATACCTGATTTATTTTCATTACTACTGAGTTGGTATACTCACATTACTCCCTGCACATCTGTGTGCAGATTCAGGTGGAGACATCAAGCTTTAGCCAGTTATTCCGTGCAGAGCCGGATTTGCGTGATATAGAGGTAGCTGTTCAGCATCCGCAGCATCTCTGTTTTTCTCTCCCTGTTGTACCTAGCTTTCATTCGGAGGTTTTGTATTATGACAGTATATTTTTACTTATTCTTCTAGATGCTCATGAAATGTTGGCGCCGGGTTTTGGGGTTGGCAGTATTGTATAATATTGACCTACTTTATTCAGTAATTTCTGTATATTTATGAAACACTCAAATTCTGGAATGGGATTTTGAAAGAAATTGTGAACATGTGATTATTGGCTAGCCTAGTTCCATGATAGGCACCATCACGGCCGGTTTAGGATTTGGGTTCGTGACAGTATAGGACTCAACGGTCATGAGCTGGTTTAGTAGAGTCTTGCGGATCGGTACGGAGACGTCTGTACTTATCTTCGAGAGGCTGCCGAACTTTTAGGAAACATTTCTATCTTCTTGAACTCTTTCTTGTTTATCTATTGATTCTTGAAATCTAAACTTACGTTGTTTCATGCTCTCACAGATGGTGTGGACACGCCATACCATTCAGAGTGACTAGTCACCGGCTAGACCCGCGAGAGGTCGAGGCCATGGTAGAGGTAGGGGCCAGCCCGCGCAGCAGCCAGGACAGTACCTCCGGATCCCACTATCGATCATGATCAGGTTCTCATCGATGGTGTCTCAGCGAGACAGGCTCAGGCACCAGTAGTGCCTATGGTTATTGCGGGTCTTCAGGAGGCGTTGTCTCAAATATTGACAGTATGCACCAGTTTGGCTCAGGCAGTCACCATGTCTTCTTCTGCCACTACAGCTCAGGCGGGGGGAGGCAATCAGACTCCAGCTGCCCGGGCACCTAAGCAGGTTGCACAGGGTATTCGGGCACCGGGGGCAACCCCAACTCAGCCAGTTTCTCCGGTCCAGGATTATATGGTCCCTGCTATACCTGAGGACGAGCAACCTAGGTTGGAGAGATTGAGGGCGAGGACGCCCAGGGATTTCTAGATAGGTGCTAGAGGATACTTCATACTGCGGGTATTTTGGAGACCAGTGGGGTCTCATTTGCTACATTTCAGTTTGCGGGTGCTGCCTTTACATGGTGGGAGTTGCTCGAGAGGCGTAGACGGTTGGTTCAACACCTCTTACCTGGTGGCAGTTTTCTACGATCTTTTTGGAGACGTATGTTCCTCAGTCCCACAGAGAGGAGCAGCGCAAGCAGTTCGAACAGCTGCGCCAAGGAGAGTTATCAGTTACTCAGTATGAGATGAGGTTCTCCGAGTTGGCTAGGTATGCTTCTGAGATTGTCCCTACTGGTAGGGAGAGGTTGAGGAAGTTTGTGGATGGTCATTCTTATCAGCTTCGGTTGCTTATGGCTCGGGAGAGAGTATCGGGTGCTTCATTTAAGCAGGTTATTGACATAGCTCGAGATATTGAGTCTGTTCGCCACCAGGAGCGGGAGGAGAGGGAGTCCAAGAGGCCTCGTGGTTCGGGCACTTCCAGTGGTGCTCCCTTCAGGGGACAGTTTCAGCAGGGCAGGGGCTGTTCATTCAGACCTCCTCGGTCAGACAGTCCAGCATATAGTGGTGCCTCCTCGGGGTAGGGTCCCCGTGGTTCTCAGACAGGCTGCACTTCATTTGGTGCCCTCCCAGCTCAGAGTGCAGCTCGAGCACCCCCAGTTCAGGGTTCTTCTATGCATGAGTATTCCTGTAGCCGTACAGGTGCTAGGGGTTTCTATCATTCCCCGCGTCCAGCTCCAGGGAGTTGCTTTGAGTGTGGAGAGTTCGGGCACGGGTGGAGGCAGTGTCCCCACCGTTCTGGTGGATCTTCTCAGCAGAGGGGCCAGCCCTCGACTTCGGCTCCAATCACTTCACCACCCGCCCAGGCAGCCAGGGGTGGTAGTCAGTCAGCCAGAGGCCGCCCTAGAGGGGGAGGTCGAGCAGGGGGAGGCCCGGCTCGCATGTATGCATTTCCAGCCAGGCCGGATGCTATGGCCTCAGATGGCGTGATCACAGATATTATTTCAGTTTATTGCCGTGATGCCTTGCCTTTATTTGACCCTGGTTCCACATACTCCTATGTTTCTTCATATTTTGCCGGTTTTCTGGATGTGCCCCATGAGTCTCTAGTCACCTTTGTTCATGTGTCGACTCCGATGGTCAATACTGTTGTTGTGGACCATGTGTATCGGTCATGCGTGATATCTATTGGGGGTCAGGAGACTCGAGTGGACCTACTGTTACTCGGTATGGTCGATTTTGACGTTATATTGGGCATGGATTGGTTATCTCCGTGCCATGCTGTTCTTGATTGTCACGCTAAGACCGTGAACCTTAGCTATGCCGGGGTGTCTGAGGGTTGAGTGGAGAGGTTCTTCCGAGTATATACCTAGCAGGGTGATTTCTTACCTGAAGGCTCAGCGCATGGTTGAGAAAGGGTGTTTATCGTATTTGGCCTTCGTGAGGGATGTCAGTGGTGAGACTCCCGCTATTGATTCGATTCCGGTGGTCTGTGACTTTCCGGATGTGTTTCCTGCAGACCTGCCAGGCATGCCACCTGACATGGATATTGGTTTTTGTATTGACTTGGTGTCAGGCACTCAGCCTATTTCTATTCCACCATATCGCATGGAACATGCGGAGCTAAAGGAATTGAAGGAGCAGCTTCAGGAACTCCTGGATAAGGGGTTCATTCGGCCTAGTGTGTCACCTTGGGGTGCACCGGTGTTGTTCGTGAAGAAGAATGATGGGTCCATGCGTATGTGTATTGACTATCGGCAGTTGAATAAGGTTACGCTGAAGAACCGGTATCCCTTTCCCCGCATTGATGATTTATTTGACCTGCTTAAGGGAGCCAGAGTGTTTTCCAAGATTGATTTGAGATCTGGGTATCATCAGTTGAGGATTCAGGATTCTGATATTTCGAAGAGTGCTTTCAGGACCAGATATGGCCATTATGAGTTTATGGTTATGTCATTTGGGCTGACCAATGCCCCAGCTGCATTCATACAATTGATGAACAACATGTTTCAGCCTTATCTTGATTCCTTCGTCATTGTGTTCATTGATGACATACTGGTTTATTCTTGTATCCAGGAAGAGCACTCAGCATTTGAGAGTTGTGTTGCAGAAGTTAAGGGAGGAGAAGCTTTATGCGAAATTCTCCAAGTGTGACTTTTGGCTTGGTTCGATAGCTTTCTTGGGGCACGTGGTGTCCAGTGAGGGGATTCAGGTTGATCCAAAGAAGATAGAGGCGGTGCAGAGTTGGCCCAGGCCGTTCTCAGCTACAGAGATTAGAAGTTTTCTTGGTTTGGCGGGGTATTACCGTCTCTTTATGGAGGGATTCTCTTCGATTGCTTCGCCTTTAAGCAGATTGACCCAGAAGAATGCTCTATTCATATGGTCTGATGAGTGTGAGGAGAGCTTTCAGAAGCTCAAACCAGCATTGACTACAACTCTAGTACTAGTTTTGCCTGCTGGTTTGGGTTCTTACACAGTTTATTATGATGCTTCTAGAGTTGTCTTGGGAGCGGTATTGATGCAATACGGTAGGGTGATTGCCTACGCGTCCAGAAAGTTGAAGGTGCACGAGAAAAATTATCCAGTGCACGATCTTGAGTTAGCTGCCATTGTTCATGCCTTGAATATTTGGCGGCATTATCTGTATGGAGTGCAGTGTGAGATTTTCACTGATCATCGCTGTTTGTAGTATCTGCTGAGGCAGAAGGACTTGAATTTGCGTATGAGGAGATGGTTAGAACTCCTCAAGGATTATGACCTCACTATCTTATATCACTCGGGGAAGGCCAATGTAGTGGCTGATGCCTTGAGTCGCAGAGCATAGAGTTTGGGGAGTCTAGCCTACCTTCCAGTAGTAGAGCCTCCAGGTCTTCTCTTTACGATCAGATTAGAGCACACCAGTATGATGATCCACATTTGCTTGTTCTTCAGGACAAGGTCCGTCGCGGTGATTCCAGGGATGTGGTTATTGGTGACGATGGGGTCATGAGGATGCAGGGCCGAAGTTGCATGCCCGATGTAGATATGCTTCGATATTTGATTCTAGCAGAGGCTCATAGTTTGCGGTATTCCGTCCATCAGGGTGCCGCGAAGATGTATCAGGACATGAGGCAGCATTATTGGTGGAGGAGGATGAAGAAGGATATTGTGGAGTTTGTGGCTCGATGTCTCAACTGTCAGCAGGTCAAGTATGAGCACCAGAGACCTGGTGGATTGCTTTAGAGGTTTGATATTCCGGAGTGGAAGTGGGAGCGGATCACCATGGACTTTGTAGTTGGACTCCCACGGACTTCGAGGAGGTTTGATGGTATATGGGTTATTGTGGATCGTCTGACCAAGTCCGCGCACTTCATTCCTATTGGTACTACGTATTCTTCGGAGAGGTTAGCTGAGATTTATATCAGGGAGATTGTCCGATTGCACGGGATTCCAGTTTCTATCATTTCCGATAGAGGCACTCAGTTCACATCAGTTTTGGAGAGTCGTGCAGAGAGAGTTGGGAACTCAGGTTGAGTTGAGCACATCGTTTCATCCTCAGACCGATGGGCAGTCAAAGTGTACCATTCAGATTTTGGAGGATATGTTGCGTGCTTGTGTGATTGACATTGATGGTTCATGGGACCAGTTCATGCCACTAGCATAGTTTGCATAAAATAACATCTACCAGTCGAGTATCCAGATGGCTCCGTATGAGGCTTTATATGGTAGGAGGTGCAGATCTCCGGTTGGTTGGTTTGAGCCGGGCGAGGCTAGGCTATTGGGCACAGACTTGGTTCATGATGCTTTGAGTAAGGCAAAGTTAATTCAGGATCGGCTTCATACGGTGCAGTCTAGGTAGAAGAGTTATGCGGATCGGAAGGTCCGAGATGTGTCCTTCATGGTTGGGGATAAGGTGTTGCTGAAGGTGTCACCCATGAGGGTGTTATGAGATTCGGGATGAGAGGGAAGCTGAGTCCCAGGTTCATTGGGCAGTTGAGGTGCTTCAGGGGATTGGGGAGGTGGCTTATAGGCTTGCTATGCCTCCCAGTTTATCGATATTCGTCCAGTATTCCATTTTGATGCTCCGGAAGTATGTTGGTAACCCTTCCCATGTTTTGGACTTCAGCACAGTTCAGCTCGAGGGTGATATGTCATATGGGGTAGATCCAGTGGCTATTTTGGGTCGTCAGGTCAGGAAGCTGAGGTCCAAGGATATAGTGTCAGTGAAGGTCCAGTGGAGAGGGCAGCCGGTGGAGGATGCCACCTGGGAGACCGAGCGTGAGATGCGGGACAGATATCCTCACTTATTTGAGACTCTAGGTATGCTTCTAGACTCGTTCGAGGACGAACGTTTGTTTAAGTGGGGGAGGATGTAACGACTCGGCCGGTTGTTCCGTGAGATTTACCCCATTTCCCCTATTTCTGCATTTGTTATATATTGCTAGCCCGTTGTTGATGTGTTGGATCAGTTGGTTTGGGTCCGGAGTGATTATGGTGAGAATATAGTCATTTACCCTTTTAAAGTTGCCTAATAGTTTAGAAAGTCAACTGAGCGTTGAATTATTGGTAAATGACCTAGGAATGCGGAGTTTATGACTCGGATAGCTTCGTTTGGTGATTTGGGACTTAGGAGTGTGTTCAGAATATTTTTGTGATGTCCGGTGTAGAATTAGGCTTGAATTGCGAAAGAGAGACATATAGTTCTCCAGCTCATGTAAGAAGCGTGTTCGTCTTGGGGCACCAAGCCTCCCAAAAATTCTTGAAAAATGTTCGAGTTTTGCTCATAAGTGAAAAGTGATGCATAGACAACATAATAAATCTTTGTTGTACTCAGGTTTTGTTTGTTTCCGCCAAGTACATCTTTAGCCCATTCCCAATATCCTGGAATATGACGATACTCACCCTCATTTGTTGTTCTGTTTCCCCAACGTACTTCGCCTTGAATTATACGACGTCCTAAGTTTAGAAAGGTGTTAGCAATGTTTACATGGTGATAGATTGGCGCTTGGAGAGATCACATCTTGGACAATGGATTAGAAGTTGACTTGTGCTCCAAAGTCCAGTTTTTTACATAAAGGGAGTTCCTCAAAGAAGGCCATAAGGTTGCATACTGTCCAACTTGTGGGGTATGAACCAAAATCTTGGTTTGTCCTATGCCATCTTCGGTCTTGATTATGAGATATTTGAGTTTGGAAGAAGGTGAGGTATAGTCTATGAAATTTTCCATCTCTTCGGGCTGCAAAAAAAAATCATCAAAATCCAAATCAAGAATATTAGAATGGGCACAAAGGTCTAAATGGATTAAATGGTATACGATAGTCGGGCCATATCCAGAGAAATATCTCTGATAGTTGGGCCACATTGAGAGTAATCTTTCCGATAGCTGGGCCACATAGAGAGTAATCTCTCCGGTAGTTAGGCCACATTGAGAGTAATATCTCCGGTAGTTAGGCCACATTGAAAGTAATCTCTCCGGTAATCGGGCCATATTGAGAGTAACCTCTCCGCTAGTCGGGTCATTCTGAGAGTAATCTCTCCGGTTGTAGGGCAACATTGAGTAATCTCTCGGTAGTCGGGCCATATTGAGAGTAATCTCTCCGGTAGTTGGGCCATGAGAGTAATCTCTCCGGTATTTGGGCGAGGATAAGTACCCATCCCCTCACACTCTAAGATTATCTTCTTCATGCATGGAGTAATTTACCCTTACTTTCTTGGCCTACAAAAAGGAAAAAAGACAACAAAAGAAGAAAAACACAAGAAAGAAGAAGGAATTAGCTTCACTAATGCTTCATAATCGTTGATGGACAAACTCCAGGAGATATACAGAAGATGTTGATTAATGATCAAACTACATGAGAGTAATGGGTTTATATAGATTGCCAAAGGCGGCTACTGAAAGTTTATGGTCGATGTGGGACGTTGTGACTATATGTCTTCGAAAAGGACTCAGATAATTGAAAGGCGGCAGTAAGAGTTTATTATAAACAAAGATTCGGTAACAATCTTTGAAGACAAATATTCATGGTCAACTCCTAAAGGGATTTGGATAAGTGTTAGCATGGTAAAGCAAGCTTAAAGTAGCTTGGAATTGAGTTACGTTGAAATTTCTTAAGGCCAACTAAATTGCATTAATTACGAATTAAGCTGAATTTCAATTTATGGCATTATATGAGCTGTACTAAACATGTCAAGTGTAGTTCTCAACTAAAATAATAATAATAATAACAATAAGAGTTCTTTTAAGTTTCCAAAATCAAAGGAGACATACGCAAACAATCACAAAAATCACATGAATAAAGATTGGAAACTTTAGTGTTTCAAGTATTTAGTATTTGTAAGATAATTTGGCGCGAGTTTTACGAGAAGGAAGGACGCTACGATATTACTTCAATCCTTGTCTTCCAAATTTATCAAAGTGTATATTTCGCCAAGTCTTGAAGTAGGGGCATTTGTAGGCATATAAATTTTATTAAAATTAAATACATAAAAGAATTTGGATTATATTTTAAAATTCAAGATACATTGGTCCAGATAAATATTATGGGCTAATATAATTGAATTAATTATATAAGTCCAATATACGGATTAAATAAATAAGTCTTAATCCATTGGGCTAGCCCATTTAATTGCGCTAAAGTGATGAGCCCACTTCATTAAGCCCAATATATCATCTTCCTAGAGGCCCAGTTTGGTGCCATGTGTCAAATGATGTGGCAGGCCACGTCAAATGGAAGAGCAAATAGGACCATGCCACGTGCCAAAATGACAAGGTACCAAGTCACATTAAAAGGCTAATGAAATCGCGCCACGTGTGCAAGTGACATGTTCTGGCCAATCTAATGTGGCCATGTCAAACTTTAGTTTGATTGGTCGGAAAGAGTTTGTTCTTATCACAACTCCTCCCATCCACAACTATAAATAGGGGTCTTCATAACCCATAAAAGACACTAGAAGTTATAACATGAAGTAGGAGAGAGCTCGTGGATCAAACGCCGCATATTTCTCTACAAATTTCAAGCTTCAAGAAATCAAGTTCACGTTCAAGAAATCAATTTCAAGATCTAGAACGAAGAATAAATCAAGGTCAAGTTCAAGCAATCAAGCTAAAGCTCAAGAACAAGATCATTGTTCGTAGAGACAACTACATATTGAAGATCAAGCTCACAGGACCTTGAATTTATTTACTATTGGAAAGAAGAATCAAAGGATTCATAGAGATTGTAACACTCAAATATTCGAATAAAATACTACTATTGTTGCAATATTTTCAGTCATGATTTTATCGACGCAATTTATTGTCTACACCTATATTTAACTTTAATACCTCTCATACTTCTAACTAGTGTTAATTCTTAAATAATATTTGATACAAGTTAAACTTAGAGAAAATATTCATCGTAAGTTGTTTGATGAAATTAAACAGGGTGTTCTTCGGGAGAAAATCCAGCAAAAATGAATATTAATGCTGAGACAATTATGAAAGATTCAGGCGACGCGAACAAGATTAGACACACGTTGTAAAAAGCATAAGCCAGACAATAAAATTTTGAAATAAAGAATATATTTACTACGGTGCATTATCTTGAGGGCCAACTCTAGAATGATATTTTGCGCAAGGCATGACATGGTAATCGGTAAGGACCATTTTGCATTTTTCTTATGTTTTAACACTAGCGATATATGTTTACCCTCAAAAATCGGATAAGAATCGAATTTGTAAGTGGTTTTAAGGATACATGGATTAACTTGACACAAAATAGAAATAAACAATGATAGAGTAAAGGCAAACCAAACGAATTGAATAGTCCCGACCTTGGAAGGTTGATCACCCTAGAGCCAGATACACTTCGGTCGGTGTCAAGATATAGAAGAACAAGAGCTTAAAGAGTAAAAATGAAAATGTATTTCTTTGGAATGTGTGATACAATGTGTTAATGAATTATCAAAACCCCCACCCCCCTTTATGTAGTAGAGGAGTCCAACTTTAAGTACAATTCTATAAAAGGTAAACAATCTCTTCATTTGCTTATTGTCAGCTCCTTGCTAATATGTGCCGAGATTCACGTTGTAATATTCGACTGGTCGCCGGTTCCTTGCCAATATGATTGTTGGTTCCTTGCTAATAGGTGCCGGGATTCCTTTCGTACAAGGTTGGTGCGAGGAGGTCTCGAGGTACACCTGTTCGATCACCGAGGATGTTCTCTCTGCAGTAAAAAGGATTGTAATTGGTTCAACAAGCATGTAGTGATTCCCGAACCCGACGAAGACATCACCACCCACGTCGAGGGATTTTTAAGTGTTTACACTTATCCCTTTACGTTGGGCTCCTTGCATCCGGTCGTCATCAATTTCTACAAGAGATACGAGGTATGACTCGGTCAAATCCACCCTTCATTCTGGAGGATCATGATCCTTCTCCGTTTCTTTGTAAGAAAGATCGAAGGATGCTCGTTCACCATCGATCACGTCATGCATTTATACAGTCCCCGACTCTACCAAGGAGGACTGATCAAGCTCGCACGTCAGGCCAGTTAGCCCCATTCTCAAGTATTGATAAAGATCGGTATCGAGGCTAGCTAGGACTTTTTGTCCTAGTGAGGAATTCGGACTTAATTCTAGATGAACATATGCCATCTCCTAAGAAGTGGAATATGTCATGTAAGTATAATTTTGCTTCCCAAATTTAATTTATCACTTTTTCCTTCCTTCTTATCGGTGTTCTGTGGTAGTGCAGTTGTTGCTAGGGACCCGAATGCAGCTCCACAACTCAAGGAGTGGGGTGAGGGCATCGTAATAAAAAGGCCCTATTCCGAGCATTCATGGCGCGATGGGAGGCCTGTTCACATGGTGATATGCCTTTCATGAGTAAGTAATAATTGGGTCCCTTTTTGCAACATTAAGTTCTCACTTGAATTTTTCCTTTTTGCAGGCTTATCCAAGGAAGTCAAACTGAGGCCTCCATCTGGTGGTGTAACTTCCTCATCGAGTCCCTTACTCCGAGGCAGGGTGAAGTGAAAAAAAGTAAAATGGCTCCGAGTTCTCCGAGATCAAAGAAACAAAATCCAAAGAGAATGTTGGTGCGTAAATCCAAAGAAATCACCAGTGTTCGAGCACCATCTTTGGGTTCACTCTATCGGTTGTGGGACGAATTCGAAGAAGAACAAGAAGAATAAGCCTTCAATCGGGTGGCCCGAGCGTCATCGCGACTCGAAGGGAAATGGGCCTCTAAACCGGAGAGAGATGAGGCCGATATTCCTCAAGTTAGGGAGGCCGACGATGAGGCTACGGTCGAAGCTTCTGGGGATGTGGTCCAGTGTAATCGACATCATAGACACGCTTTTATTCACTGAGTCCATGTACAACGAGGCTTAGACGGTGAAGGAACTTCCCAATGAGGGGGACCATGGAGTAGACGACCCATTCCGTGGATTTTTTGATGGTGTGGATTCGACTGCCATGAAGGACGTCTCCGGGTTGGGTGAATTGGAAGTGCCGAAGAAGAGTCCTTCTTTGAGAAAAAGCGGGACTTCTTCAAGCCCGAAACTGGTCAATCGATTCCCAGCTCCGAGTGTGGATCACGACCGGAAGTGGTCGATCATCATCTCCATTGCGGAGGATGCCCGGGTCCTTTCTGCCTCCGTAGGCGTGGCCAGCTACCTTTGGTGTTTGGTGATAGAGGAAGACCAAGCTAATATGAACGAGGTAGACGCGCCTTGCCTTTTCAACGAAACAAAATAGGATCTAAACAGGGTAACTTCAGATACTTCTCGATGATTTATTATTTGTACTTAGGCTTATAGATAACTTTAACATTGCTCTTTGTGTCTGTAGACCTCGGTGCTTTATCATGAGACCTTTCTCCGATATCGGGATGAGCTAAATTAGCTTGAGGCTGAGCTCCGAGGGCTACTATGAAAAGAGACACATACAAGCTTCTCAGTGAGCAGTGTGAAGGGCAGGCTGAGAGGCTCTGAGTTGAGCTGAAGGTGACTTGGAAGGAACATCCTGACTTGGTTGAGCAGGAAAAAATATTTGAGGTTAGTGACGATGATTTTGAATCGGTGACTAACAGTCGAAATTTCCAGGTCCCACAAAAAATCGATCGGATCGAACAACTTCGAGCTAACATGGATGCTGCCAAGCCGAGACCGACGAATGTAGAGCCAGGATGGAACGCCTAGCCTCGGAAAAAGAGACTGCTCGGGCGCAACTGGCTTCGGTTGAGGCTCAGCTTTGAGCAGCAAAGGAAAAGGCCGATGTGCAGGCCAAAAATGTTGAGGAGTTCCAATCTTAGCTAAGTGTAGTTGTTTCTGACCGAGGAAATCTTGCCAAGGACCTGGAAATGGCCAAGTCGGTGGTCAATGTTTTTACAGTTTATGTCGACAAAGTGGTGGCCCAATATAAGGCCGATGCCGAGGCGGCCCAGGTCCAAACAAAATATATCATCGAGCATGCAAAGCGCCAATCCTGAAGGGAGGCCCTTGAGGAGATTCATGCTCGGGGTTTTGACTTGTCGGACGAAATTGAGAGTGCTAAGGGGCTCAAAGATGAGGCCAAGAGGTTGGCTTATCCCGAGGAAGACTCTGAGGGTTCGAGTGGATACGAGGAAGGAGGAGACTCCGAAGACACTAGCGATGAGGTGGGCCCCGGTGAAGACCAGGCTGTTTAAGTACCTTGTACATTTTTTTGTTTTTTTTTTGTATTTGTGTATTTTTATATTTTTTGTCAAGGCCATTTGGCCTTTGCAAAGATTGTATATATAATATAAGGCTTGTTTTTCCCTTCGACGATCTCTGTTTGTTGTGTACTTTGCTTTATTATTTATATTTGCATATATCGAAATGCCTTAGCATGAAATAGTTAGCTCATGTTCGGAGGTTCGAACAGGACTTGCCTTCAACATTATTTTGTTTAAGGCATCGTGGGGGTTTGGTATGACCGAAAACCTTTTCCCAAAGTAATAATGATTTTTTAGATTATAGTTTGTCGAGGGTATCCTTTAGAACCGGTTTAGAAATTTTTGAAGGCCTTGTTTTTTTTTTTACGATCACGGACATCTTCGAGCCGTTTTAATATGGACATAGCCTTTTTAGTTCGGGTGTTGCCCAGTGGGTTTGTCACCTCGAGTTATCTGGGATTACCTAAGATAACAGTCCCCGAATAGGGATGGCCGTAGCCTTTAGGGTTCGGGCGCTGCCTAATAGGTCTTATGCCCCCGGGCTCCGATGGCCCGTGTTTGTTTTTGGATGGCACTTCCCGATTGGGAGTGATTATTTGAACCTGAATAAGGCAAACCTTGGGCTCGATACCTTTAGGGAATCAGATGTAGGAAATTCCTTATAAGAAAAGAAAGAAGAGAAGTTTTTAAGGGATAAGATATTTAGCCGCAAGGTAGAGATTTCTTTTTATTCTTGTGCGTAATAGTTACACATGTGTACAAGATTTGTGCCAGGGATCAAGCTGTCTATGCGGGCACGGTTCATTTGACTGTTACACTTACTGTATATCCTATCGATCGACCCGAGACCATTCAATCATAAAGTTTCTTTCCTTGCTAAAGTCGTTATCTGAGGGTAATGCCCCCAGTGTTCGGGGTCGATCATAGAGAGACCTCAAATACTATTGTTGTGATCTTTGATACAGGTTCGTAAACGAACTTCAATTCTAAGTTAGCACTATTTACTATTGTCTCGCTAAAAACCTTGTCGGAAAACCCATTTGGGACAAAACTGGTTCAAGGGAAAGTGCAACACCTGTTTTCAGGCCTAAAGATTGTATCGTTCTTTGATGATTGCCTACAAGAGTTAGTTCGGAATGCAAATAAATAAAGGGAAATAATATGGTCGTACCTTTGTAGTAGTATCGCTTCAAGTAAGCTATATTCTAGTTGTTCGGTAGCTGCTCACCATTCATTGTTCCGAGTTTGTAAGATCGTTTAACTGTGATCTCGACAATTTAATAAGGTCATTCCCAGTTCGGCCCCAGCTTCCCTTTGTTCGGGTTCCGGGTGCTTAGTATGACCTTCCTTAACACCAAAGTCCTTGACATAGAAGTGTCGAAGATTGGCCCTTCGATTGTGATATTTATCGATCCGATGTTTTTGGGCGGCCAACCAGACAAGGGAAGCTTTGCGCCTTTCATCTAATAGCTCCAGGCTCGTATTCATGGCATCATCGTTTGATTCCTTGACTGTATATCGGAACCTGAGACTTGGTTCTCCGGCTGCGACCGGTATTAAAGCTTCGGTGCCATAAACCAGTGAGAACGGGGTGGCCCCGGTACTGGACTTTGAGGTCGTACGATATGCCCATTAGACTTCGGTCAATATTTCTTTCCATTTTCCTTTGGCGTAGGTCAATCTCTTTTTGATGTTTTGGAGTATGGTTTTGTTGGTCAATTTTTCTTGTCCGTTCCCACTAGGGTGGTATGGTGTTGATAGGATCCTTTTGATCTTATGATCTTGGAGAAACTTGTTTACTTTGCTGCCGATGAATTGCTTCTCGTTCTCGCATACGATCTCGAACGGCATGCCAAAGTGGCATATGATGTGGTCCCAAATCAAATCAATAACTTCTTTTTCCCTGACATATTTGTATTCTTGGGCTTCCACCCACTTAGAAAAATAGTCAGTCATAAACAATATAAATTGAGCCTTACCAGGTGCCCATGGAAGGGGACAAACGATATACATTCCCCACTTCATGAACGGCCACGGTGACAAAACTTAATGCAGAAGCTCCCCAGGTTGATGAGTCATCAGAGCGTGTCTTTGACATTCATCACATTTTCATACGAACTCCTTCGCGTCCTTTCCCATATAGATCAAGTAGTAGCCGGCTTTAGTTACTTTTCGAACCAATGATTCAGTGCCTGAATGATTCCAACAGGTGCGTTCGTGGATTTCCTTCAAAACATAATCGGTATCCCATGGTCCTAGACATATCACGAGTGGGCCATCGAATGTTCTTCTGAACAGGGTTCCATCTTCAAAAAAGCTAAATTGGGCTGCCTTTTTACGCAGGGCCTTCGATTCTTTTGGATCCGGGGGCAGTTTTCCAGTCTTCAGATATTCTATATACTTATTTCTCCAATCCCAAGTTCGACTCGTTGAGTAATTCTTGGCATGATCTTCTTCCACTACCGATCTCATGAGTTGTACAACTACCCCGAGTTGAATTCTTCATCCTCGACCGATGATCCTATGTTAGCAAGGGCATCGGCCTCACTGTTTTGATCCTGAGGTACGTGTTGCAAAGTCCACTCCTTGAACTGAGGTAATGTTACATGCAACTTATCTAGGTAACTTTGCATTCGTTCCTCTCTGACCTCAAACGTCCTATTAACTTGGTTCACCACGAGGAGGGAGTCGCACTTAGCATCGGTCACCTCCGCCCCAAGCTTTTGTCTTATTAGACATCTTCAATCATGGCCTCACATTTGTCCTTGTTTTTGTCAATTTCACAATCCTAATAGATTTTCTAACCATGTTGCATGTTGGTGGCTTCAATACGATGCCTAAGTCCGGACCCTTTTTCATTCGAGGTGCCATCCGTAAAAAGGGTCCATATCCCCAAAGAGGTCCCTGAGTTCATCAACAACTCTCTTTCGACCTCGGGCATTAGGGCCGGTGTAAAGTCGTTCACAAAGCCTGCCAAAATTTGAGATATAATGGCAGTCCGGGGTTGATATTCAATATCGTACCCACTGATTTCCATGGCCCATTTGGCCAACCAGGCCGAGAACTCAGGCTTATTCATAACATTCCTCAACGTTTAAGTAGTCACGAAGAATATGGGGTGACACTAGAAATATGGCTTTAGCTTTCTAGAGGCTCTTAACAAACCGAGCGCCAGATTTTCTAGCTGAAGGTACCTAGTTTCGGCCTCACCTAGGGTCTTGCTAACATAGTAAATTGGAAATTACATACCTTGCTCTTCCCGGACCAGGACTCCACCTATCGCTATCTCTGATATTGCCAAGTACAAGTGTAGTTGTTCATTTGTCTTCGGTGTGTGAAGCAGCGGTGGGCTCGATAGATACCGCTTGAGCTTCTCCAAGGACTGATGGCACTCCGGGATCCATGAAAAGTTATTATTCTTATTCAATAGTATGAAGAGTCGGTGGCTCTTGTCGGAGGACCTCGAGATGAATCTTCCCGGGGCGGCTATGTCCTCGGTTAATCTTTGCATGTCCTTCATGTTGTCCACAACCGTGATATCTTCGATGGCTTTGATCTTGTTGGGGTTGATCTCGATTCCCCGATTGGATACCATGAATCTGAGGAATTTACCTGACCTAACTCCAAACGCACATTTCTCCGGGTTCAGCTTCATATCTTATTTCTTAAATATGCTAAAGGTTTCCTGTAAATGTTTTAACTGGTCCTCTACTCGCAGAACTTAACCAACATATCATCAATGTAAACCTCCACTGATTTTCCTACTTGTTCCTCAAACATCGGGTTTACTAGGCATTGGTAAGTGGAAGCGACATTTTTTTAACTAGAATGACATCACGTTATAGCAGTATGTGTCGTATTTAGTGATGAAGGAGGTTTTTTCCTGATCACTCGAGTTCATTCGTATTTGGTTGTACCCGGGCCGGCCGTTGCGTCGCTCATGCAATCGATATCGAGCAAAGGGGAGGAGTCTTTGGGACATGCCTTATTCAAATCCTTATAGTATACACACATTCTTAATTTATTCCTTTTTTTAGGGACTACCACTATGTTCGCTAACCAATCAGGGTATTTAACCTCCAGAATGGACCCTATTTTAAAGAGTTTAGATACCTCGTCCTTGATGAAAGCATGTTTGACCTTAGACTGGGGATTTCTCTATTTCTTGATTAGATGGAACTTCGGGTTCAGGCTTAGCTTGTGAGTGGTTATTTCCGGCGGGATACCTGTCATATCAAGGTGGGACCAAGCGAAACAATCTATGTTAGATATAATAAATTGAATGAGTTTTTCTGAGCTCGGGACTTAACCCTGTGCCCAGGTATACCTTCCGGTCGGGTAGATGCTCGATCAGTATGACCTGTTCCAGCTCCTCGACTGTCGATTTAGTGTCATCAGAATCATCAGGGGCTATAAAAGATCTGGGAACCCCGTAATCATCGTCTTCATCAGTTTCCTGTTTCTCCGGTTGGGTCGGGGCTGGTGTCGGTTATTTCTATTTAGCTTCTTTCCTTGTGACAGAACTCGGCCCCCTTGTCATTGCAAGTGTGGATATTAGAATCGCCTCTTCATCCGCAAACGTCTCCTTTACGGCTGGCTATTCTCCGTAGATTGTTTTAATCCCACATGCAGAGTTGAGGGAACTAGCCTCATGTTGTGGATCCATGGCCTCCCGAACAACGCATTGTACCCCATGTATCCTTCGATCACATAAAAATTAGCTTCCTGGATGGTCCTGGTAGTATTCTCTAGTATGTTATTTCCCCTTTAGTGGTTTCACATGCCATGTTGTATCCATTTAGAACCCGGACTGCAAGCACGATTTGATCTTGTAGACCGAGCTGCTCCATGACCCTCGATTGGATGATATTGGCAGAGCTACCTAGGTCAATTAACACAATCTTAACTCGAGATTTATTTATGAGTACAGATATTACCAGTGCATCATTTTGGGGTTGCACGATCCCTTCCGAATCCTCGTTGTTGAAAGACAAGGTTCCTATCCGTTTTTCCTTCGTGATGGATACTTTGTGCGCTTCAACATCGGCCCTTGAGGGACATCGACCCCACCGATGATCATGTTAATGATGTTTTGAGGTTCTTCTTGTTCGGTTTGTTTGTTAAAATCCCTATTCCTGAAATGATTCTTGGCCCGGTCTCCCAGGAACACTCGAAGATGTCAGTTGTTGAATAGTCGGGCTATTTCCGCTCCCAACTGTCGGCAACCCTCTGTTCTGTGGCCGTGAGTGACGTGATATTACACCTCTAGTTAGGATCCTTTTGGGTTGGATAGGATTGTAGAGGTCGAGTACATTTGGTGTCCTTGATGCGTCCGATAGCTGATACAATGGCAGTATCATCGATATTAAAGTTGTATTCTGATAACCTCGATCCTTCTTTAGGCCCGACGGGCCTGTCAAAGTTATTTTTACTCATGGGTCCCCTGTTACTATGACCTCGATAACTTCTCCTTTCATTTTTCATAGATTTTCGTACGGGCGCACTACTTCTTCGATGTCTATTATATAGCTGATACCAATCCTTGTTTGATCTCAGTTCACGATCGATGTCTCTTTTGACTCTGTCGTTAGTTATGACGGGATATACGGACTCAAAAGAGAACCCGAGCTGATCATCTTTGATACTGATTATAGATTAATATCGGTTATGTACATCGGCCCAAGTGACGGCTCAATATTCCACCAGTTTCTGTTTCAACTGTTGTGAAGCCAATGAGCTCTGAACATTCAGTTCTTAGGGGAAAGCCGGAACGGCCCAATCATCAGCAGTCGGTGGCAAGTCCATCTGTTCTATTTGAAACCAGGACACGAACTCTCTGAGAATCTCGTTATCCTTCTACATTACTTTGAAAAGTTACGACTTCCTGGTCTCGACCTTGATGGCCCCGACTTGTGCTTTCACAAAAGAATCTGCAAGCATAGAAAATGAGTCAATATAATTATGAGGTAAGTTGTGATACCATATCATACCTCTTTTTGACAGGGTCTCTCCAAACTTCTTCAATATGATAGACTCGATCTCATCATCCTCCAAGTCGCACCCTTTGATGACACAAGTGTAATAGGTTACAAGCTCATTTGGGTCGGCCGTTCTGTTATATTTAGGAATCTCGGGCACACTAAATTTCATAGGGATCGGCTTTGGAGCTGCGCTCGGAGGAAAATATTTTTTCCCAAACTTCTTGGAATCCAGGCGTTTCAATATAAACGGTGCTCTTGGGATTTGGTCTACCCTGGAGTTGTTGGTTTCCACTTTTTTGTCATTAGCTCTGATTTTCTTCTCCCCCGATTCTACCCTTTTTGTCAGTTCTTCAAGCATCTTTATGATCTTATAGTTAGTCCCCGATTCATTTTTGTTCGATATCTTTGCGACTGGTTCATCCCTACGATGACCTCCCGAGGTGGATCGGGTTCAACTCTACTCGATGTGGCTTCGGTTCTGCACTTAAGCTATCACCGTCTGTTGAGCTTGCAGTATTTCGAAGATCACTTGTAAACTGATCCCCCCTCCTCCAATATTTTGTGTATTTTGAGTCGTCGATCGGCCTCCACCACAGACGCTATTCTCGGGGTCGGTAGGCAGCTCTGGTGTTGATAGCCACATGTGAATTAGCCTACATCGGGTCTGCAGCCGAAATTCTGATGGGATCAACAGGCAGTACCTCGTCACCAGGCGCTATGCTGTTATTTTTTCCGCGATGACTGGACTCATTGTCAACATTTAGAGGTGCTGATTGAGAGTTCGACATTTTGAGTTTTAACTTGAAATTAGAGACACTTCAAAGAATAAGTGTAAAGTAGTGTGTGTTATGGAAATTTGTATCAAATTACCATTATTATCCTTAGCCCCACGGTGGGCATCAAAATGTTTACCCTCAAAATCGGATAACAATTGAATTTGTAAGTGGTTTTAAGGATACGTGGATTAACTTGACACAAATGATAAATTAAATTTTGCATTAAATAAACAATGATAGAGTAAAGTCAAACCACACGAATTGAACACTCCCAGCAATGGAAGGTTAATCACCCTCGAGTTGGATACACTTCGGTCAGTGTCAAGATACAAAAGATCAAGAGCTTAAAGAGCAAAAATGATAATGTATTTCTTTGGAATGAGTTACACAATGTGTTCAATGAATTATCAGACCTCCTTTATATAGTAGAGGAGTCCTACTTTAGGTACAATTCTTTAAAAGGTAAAAAAATCTCTTGATTTGTTGATTGTCTGTTTCTTGCTGATATGCACCGAGATTCCCACTGTAATATCCGACCGGTCGCGGATATTTCGGTATTCTATTAGTTATGCTAACAATGTTTTTTCGAGCTAGTTTGGGGCAAGGGTTGACTTCGGGGTCACAGACTCAATATTCTCGAAAGCAGGTGTTCTGACCCCGGGTTCTAGCTCGGTGGGACCTGAGATCGATCTCCATTCCTTGATTGTCAGATTTCGAGCCTAACCTAACGTGTTAAGGTGTTTTCTGGATTTCATTAGAAGTGAAATACATGTTGGAGGGCGATTTGATAACACTCTAAGGAAGCCGAATGCACGTCAGGAAGCTACTAATGAGTCTCATACATGTCATATGATTAGGTCGCATCGTAAAAAGTGTCAAGAATAGCGAGACTTTAATCTAATATTAAGAAGTACATTCTGCTAGAAGATAAACTAAAAGGCTCGGAGATGCATTATAAATATTTTAACGTACTTGTGACAACATTAGAAGATAATTTGAAGTCAACATATATACACCCAAAGAGCTGCTAAATGTCAAGTTTAATTTGGGCTAAAATCTATTCCAAATCAATGATGTGGTTCTACATAAGTTATTTGGCTAGGAGTGGCAATGGAAAGACTCCAGATCAATGACCTGGTTTAAGATCATTGAGCAGGACCTTTTTTTGCTTTTCTTATATTAGGTTAAGGCTAGTTTTTTTGTGACTTTTATAAGGCTTTTGGATGGAATTTTGATATTGTGAGAAAGGAAGAACCTCCTCCTTTGTATTTTATCTTCTCAAGGTAATTTTATTCCTTGTTAAGGTTTTTTCCTGCTTCAATAAACGTGATTGGTTTTTATTCTTATTCCAAGGTTTTTCCTTTTTCGTAATTATACTAGGATTGTGAGGTTGAATTAAACTCAAAGTGAAATTATCAGTTACTTTGTTGTTTGAATATTAACAAGGTTTTTAATTTCTATATTGATTATTGGTTTTTTTTGTGGCTAATATACCATTTGGCCGGTTGCCTAGTGGTCTTTTTATTAAGTTAGTCCAAAATAAAACAATAAGTGTCTGGAGATCTTACAAAATGTAAATGCGTAAAATATGAACGTACATGAAACCTATTGTTAAAATCCTGTGTGATACAATCCTTTGGTAGTACAAAAAATCTAATAACCATAAATCTTGAATCATTCTAACAGACTTCAACTTGCAACATCTCTTTGTCAAGACTACATTCACTTCGTTTGAATCTAAGTAGTTACACATGATGTCTTGGTTAGTTGGGGTCGTCATGTGATGTCTATAACTGGTATCTAAGCTTGAACACGATATCATGTTTCCAAATTTGCACGTACTGCATCCTACAATACTTGTCCAGTTCAAATTAGGATGGGCGTTGTTGTGACTTTGTTGCAAAAGAACGTGATCATACCTGTATGGACTTGTACCAAACATGTTATATGTAGGTTCCTTATGTCTGGTATATGCATCATTTACATGGGAGCTCCTCAGAAAATCTATGAAACTACTCGCCCAAAGTTGTACAAAATCATGGTCAAACGTACCTAATATAGGCAATAGACAATCCTTGCGCGTCACACTGGCACTTAAGACTTGATGGGTTGTGTGTTTTGAATCTTGTGTGATCCTCAGTAAATGGTAGATGAAAAGGGATATGCATTCCCTCGTATATCTCTTCCCGTGTCCTCAACACCGAGTATGGCAATGAATTATGTAACATAGGCTTGTGCACTGCCTTGTCTTTGCATTTTAGATATAATAATCGAGTTGCCCTATGTAGTAATTACACCTATTAGGGGTTGAGTATCAAAGATACTAATACCACTCTACTAGTTTTGGCCAAAATATAGAGCCACACCCCCTCCAAGGTACCTGCAAGAATAACAAACATGTTAGAGAAAACAATTCTTCTTCCTCTCCTCCCTTAATATTTAGTTGGAAGTATCTTTTTTTCTCCTTCCCATATCTTTTGCCTTATTCCTCCATAATAATTTCTCCTCCTTCTCCTCTTTATTATGATCTCCCCTTCACTTCCCATGTCAATTAGTTTCCTCATCAATTAGCATTTGGCTTGACAACTCTTACCCTCAAGTATGGTATTTGGAGTTTATCATTGTTTAGTATCTTCCTCCCTTGTGTGTCTAGTATCCCAAATGATTGTACATGTTGTATATGTTGCTGATCCAAGTTCAAGTTATCTAGATGATCATCTAACTTATTGTCTTCCCTCAGCACATGAATTAGCTGGTATACACCCCTAGACAATAAGGATTTGATTTCATCTACCTGGTTTTCTATGCTCCAAGGTGTTTCTCAAGTATCATCCATCACATTCTTCATAAGCAATGAATCATTTTCAATTATACATAGAGGGAATGGCATTTGAACAATGTACCTTAGGGCCTCAAGAATTTCTTGTGCCTCAGCTATATTTTTTGTTGCTTCCTCTACTGCATCTGCCTGAGCATAGATGAGGTCTCCTATTCAATCCTTTATACAAAACCCATGTGAAGCTCCATCATTTTCTCCTATATAAGCCCCATCCATATTGAATTTTATCTAACCCACAGGATGTAATTGCCACATAACCTTTGCATATCTCAGTTTTGGAACATGGTTGGCTAACTTCTCATGTAAGTCAGGCCAATTTGTTGTGACACTCTTGATGCCTGCTCTCCTTATTTTCAATAGCAGTTAGATGGAGTTTGAAATCTGATAAATTAGTCTATTAAAAGATATAGTTTTCCCATGCTTTCTAGAATCCATCCTTTTCCACAGGTGCTAGACAATCAAGCTTAGCATTGCTTGATATACTGCCTTCAAACTTGTATTTCCTGATTTGTTCCACCATTCATTTATCAATTGTACCAACTTATTGCCTTATTTTTTGATCCCAATAGGTGCACAAAAATAATTCCACACAAACCTAGCAGTTGGTGATGTCAAGAAGACATGAGGTAATGTTTCTTCTTTGGGATGCCTACAACAGCAACATCTTAAAGTTTTAATGTACCCCAGTCTTTGGAACCAATCATCTAAAGGTAGCTTTGTTTTTCATAATCTCCACATAAAGAAGCTAACTTTGAAAGGCAGTACATTCACCCACATGAACTTGTATAACTTGCTCTCATCTCTTCTCTTCCTTATGTAATGCCAAGCTGACTTCACTATAAATTGACCATTCATTTCTAGCTTCCACTAGGGCTTATCCTTCATTGATTGATGTTCAGGAGGTTCTATCTTTTCTAAGATATGTTCAGCGATCTCCTCAGACAATTTCTCCCTCAACAACACTTCATTTCATGTCCCATTCTCCATCACCTCATCCACATATTTTATGGATTCATCACACCAATGATCTGGACCTGAAGCATGGTACAGTGCACCAAGTTCGGTCCAATTATCATACCAGAAACATGAGCTTCCATTCTTCAATTGCCACCACACTTGATGTTTCAATTCCTCTCTCATTTGTATCATTTTCTTCCAAACCTGGGATTCATTTCTCCAAGTAACTAGCACCTCATTAATTTTCTTGTGGTATTTATCCTCATAAATGTAGACCATAGTGTATCTTTTGTCCTGTAGTTCCACCTGCAAACAATGCCTTCGACACATTATGTAATGATCTGAATCTAAGACCTTCTTCTCTTTTAGGCAAACACAAATTGTCCCATGAAGCCCAGTGTCTAGCCTTTTCACTGCCTGAATTACTCCAATAGAACCTACAAAACATCTTGTGCACCTGATTGATCACATGTACTGGTGGATTTTACAGCTGATAAGAGATGAATTGGCATGCTCTCAAGTAAATGTGAAATCAAAACTGCTCTGCCACCTATTGATAATAACTTACCTTTCCATGATGATAGTCACTCCTGAACTTTGAAGAGGATGTCTTTGTAGAACTCTTTCTTCCTCTTTCTATATGATATAGGGCATCCCAAATATGTGAATGGCAAGGTATTTCTTTAAAATTCTGGGATCAAATGGACTATGTTTGCCTCTTCTGCAGGAACTCCTTGATGCATATAAAAAGAAGACTTTTCCTTATTGATATTCTAACTAGATAGCAACGTCATATTCCTCTAATACATTCATGGTAACCTGCACTGCCCCATAATGAGAAGAACAAAACATAATTGTGTCATATGTATATGATAAATAGTTGATTTTTTACTCCACTTTGGCATACCAAATCCTATGAAGTCAGGATTATCAAACAAGGTATCCAGGGCCCTTCCAAGTACTTCGGCTGCTAGAATGAATAATGAAGGAGAAAGAGGATTTCCTTGCTTAATTCCCCTTGATGATTTGAAGAAACCACTGGCTTTCCCATTCAATAGAACAGAGTACCAATTATTTGACACTAGCCTAAAAATCATGTCAATGAACACCTCTCCAAACCCCATTTTCCTTAGGACATTTGTCAAAAATAGACATGAGACTCTATCATATGCCTTTGCCATGTCCAATTTGATAATAAAATTGGATGGTTTCCCTCTCAATCTAATGTCAGTTATGATCTCTTGAGTTAATAAAATATTCTCCACAATGCTCCTTCCTTTGACAAAACTAGCCTGATTGAGAGATATTAAAGAAGGCAGTAGATCTACTAATCTCTCAGGAACAACTTTGGATATGATTTTGTTTGAAAAATTACTCAAACTGATTGGCCTCATGTCTAAGAATATAGCTACAATCTTCTTCCTGGGCAACAATACTAGATTTGTGTGAGTGATGAATTTTGGAATTCCAGCACCACAAAAGAAAGCCTTGACCATATTGAGTATATCTCCACATATTATTTCCCAGCTAACTTGATAAACCTGGCCCGTGAATCCATCTGGACCGCTGGCACTATCTCCATTTAATCCAAATATTATTGCCTTGACTTCCTCCATTGTAGGTCCAACCCACAACCTTTCATTTTTCTCTTCAGTGATCATGTTTGGTATATATTGTATAATGTCAAAGTTTGTTGGAATTCTTTCTTCAGTAAACTATGCTTGAAAGAAATCAATTGCTTCCTTTTCCATTTCTTCCTGTGACTCTATCCAATTCCCATTATCATCCAGTATTTTATTGACATGCAATCTTTTCCTTTTCCCTCTGACATGAGCATGAAAGAATTTTATATTTCGATCTCCATCTTTAAACCACTGCATGTCTGCCTTTTGCCTCCAAAATTCCTCCTCAAGTTGATAATATCTTGTAATATCAGCTTCAACCTTATGTAATTTATCTCTATTTTGTGTTGTCGGATTCAGTTAAAACTCCACCTAATGCACTTTAATGACATCCTCCAGTGATGCAATTTGCTTAAATATGTCTCCAAATGTCTCCTTACTCCACACTGCCAAAGCTTCATTCCCCTTCTTCAACTTATTGTGAAATAGAATGAATGGATTTCCCATGTCTTTAGCCATCCAATTCTCCTTTACCACCTTTTGAAACGGTTCATGATTAGCCCAAAAATTAAAATACTTGAATGGTTTCTTAATTTGTACTGTATCAATGTTAAAGGAAAGTAGGAGGGGAGCATGGTCAGAATTCTTAATCTGTACTGTATCAATGTTACAGGAAAGTAGGAGGGGAGCATGGTCAGAACCATACTTTATCAGGTGTTTAACTTCAAGTGCTGGGAACATGTCAAGGAATTGTTGATTTGCAAAGTATCTATCAAGCCTCTTAAATATGCAGTCAATATCAGATCTAACATTCCACCAAGTTTACAAACTCCCCTTGAAGCCTGGGTCATATAATGCACATGTATCCACACAATGAGCAAAGTCCTCTATTTCACTTAGATAAACAGGTAGTCCTCCATATTTCCCTTCCTCTTATAAAATCACATTAAAATATCCTCTAACAAGCCAAGGAGATTCCATATCTGAGGCTAAATGATACATTGAATTCCACAGTGCAATTCTTTCAGTGGCATCACATTTAGCATAGACTAATGTCACATATAATTCCTTCTTTATATTTATGAAAATAGCTTAAGTGTCATTTGTCGTTCCATGTTCATCACAATGTCAACCTCTATATCTTTTCCCACAAGATCCTATATCTTGCCATTCATATTAGCATAAGCAGACTGAATCCCCAACTTCCTTCTATACTCCTCAAGATTATTCATATCTTGCCAAGGTTCCATCAAACCTATCAAATAGAAGTTGTACTTTCTATGTAGATTAATTAACCTATTGAAAGATTTTTGTGTGTTAATCGACCTCATATTCCAAACTAGAGCATTATCCATATGATTATTTGGAAGTAAAGATCACTGCCCTCTTTGGTTGCACCCTTTAAGGTACACTATCCTTGATGTCCTCCTTCTGTTTCCTTGCAGGCTTTCTAGTTGACTTCTTCCTGTCTATACGCTTAGATGATATATCCCCAGCTCTTACTAATTGTTGAAGGTTTACATCTGTTGAATCTTCCTCGATATCTTCACCTAATTTATCTTGATCTTCATTGACATCACTTATCACTTGAAGAGCTAACAAGTTTTGTTCATAGTTTTTGGAAATCATCCCAAGCTCCTTTTGACCCTTATTGTTAATGAGAACTCCCTTTTCTAGTATGTTACTGGTGACACTAAATGTTTTCCCAGCTAACAATCTCGGATCCTTAGTTGTAGGTGCTGCAATTTGAATGGGATTGTTGTTGTGCCAAGTTTCAAAACTCCTTGTATTGACATGCAACTCAACTTGATCCTGAGTCCTATTTTTATATTCCTTCAATACCCCAACATTTAACTCTTTTTTACTCATAGCCTCCTGAATTTATTTGAATAGCAGTGTATACACATCTCTCAGATTGGGATTTCCAAGAATCACTATAGCCAGCTGCCCAGATTTTACTGTTTCATTGAGTTCAATGGTCTTTCTTTGAATTGTTTTTTGATTTGTCATTACTGTATCATTAGAAACATTAACATTTACCTTGTCACCCTTTTCCTACTCCAAAATCTACATCGGAATCACTCCAGATTGATCAACATTGTGGATAGTTTCTCTGGGAGTTACTGTTCCTTTGGCTTTCTTCTTAGTTGAGGCTCCGCCAGCTGTTACAGCTGATGTTTCTTTCTCACTCATGATTTTTCTTTCATCCTTGTTTTTTTTTTCTACTCTTTGTCCTATCTTCAGCCTCCATGATCTCGACTTCATCACTTCATAGCCTTCGATCAGAACTGGCCTCAGTATTAGCTTCATTCTCCTTTGAATCATCCAAAATTTGTGATGGGCAAGAATGATTCAATGTAACATTCATCTATCTCAATTCCTCCTTACTCGTTCCAAATATCCTATGAACCCACTCAATGGTGGATTCCTTTTTATCTGCCTCATCAATACCAATCCCAACATCACTAGGACTAGGAATTTGCGTTGCCAGATTTTTAAACTCCTGTCGTTTTTGGAGTACCTTTCCTTATAGAGGTAGAATTCACCTTTTTTGCCTCAACCTTCTCATGTTTAACACCTTTTCCACTGCTTCCTTCTTTATTTTTTTTTGAACTTCAATCTCACATTCTTCTAACAATGCAAAACTATTACTAGTTTGCACTGGGGCATTAGATTTTTCCTTCCTAACATCATCATATTTTGCATTTAACTCTTTGCCTTTCATCTCCTTTAACTCTTGAGCGTTTGTAATATCTCAATTCATAGCCTCTTCAATTATATAACCCATAATATCCCTTTGATATTTATTCTTACTCCTCTGCATCCATTCATTCTTTGTAGCATTTGGCACTGGCTTGCCAAGTATTTTTCCATTTGTTAGGACCTTCGTAGAAGCTGCAGTTGTTCCAACAACATCACTTTGCACAATAACATTCTTCTCAATGCCTTGATCACCTTCTTCATTAAAGTTTTTGTGAAGCTTTGGATGAATCACCCAGCATTCACTTTCATTATGCCCCTGCTTCATGCAAGTTTTACAATAGTTAGGCATGTAGTCGTACTTGATCTTCACCCATTTAGATTCCTGGGGACCAGTTTCATCCTCCTCTTCAATGATCTTAATCCTTTTAGGCAGTGTTGCTAAAGAATTCACCTCTGCTTTGACCTTTGCACAAATAGGTCTTGTGATATTTTGAGTGGCCAAATCAACATGAAGAGGCCTACCAACGACATTAGCTAATGAAAACACAAAGTCCTTACCAAAAACATTGGGAGGAAGGTCTAGAAATGATATTCAAGTAATTGCAATGGGAGTTTCCTCATCAAGTTTCCACCATGGACTCCATTTAGTACATCTCATCTACCAAAAATCACCGTGTGCCTTCAAATAAAATGCTGGCTTGGATAACAAGTGAATGTAATCCTCCATTAATGACGGCTTGATCAAAATATGAGTATCTTCAATAAAATATACTAAGCATGGGCCTTATAATTCACATTGAATTGGGATAACCTTCCTTAACTCCTGTATTACTGGTTTTCCGTAGGAAAACTTGCCCAGAACTGCAAGATGTA
Organism: Nicotiana knightiana; assembly: GCA_005239525.1. Taxonomy (NCBI): domain Eukaryota; kingdom Viridiplantae; phylum Streptophyta; class Magnoliopsida; order Solanales; family Solanaceae; genus Nicotiana; species Nicotiana knightiana. The sequence continues at coordinate 67,715 of ML410686.1, forward strand.
ATCCTTGTTGCATTATTGATTGTTTAACTTTGATTTTTTCCATCGCACCATTAGTTCTCCATGTAAGTATTCAACTGGCTTCATATTTATGGTGGCTACGTGCATAGGGGCATTTAATGTTTGAGGCTGTAAGAGTTTTGCAAAGTGAGGGATCGAAGTAGGGTTTGTGGGTGTTTGGGAAGTTTTTTAAGGTTTCTAGACGACTGGCCAACCTAGGAAGAAGGCTAACTAGTGGCCTAAACATCCATGAATGGTAGGGTTTAGGCCTTCAACGTAGGGTCTTGCATGAGAGAGAAGAGAGTGTTTGTTTTGAAAGATTAATTTGTTAAATAACTAAAATTAAATTTTATTTTTTTATTTTTTTTATTTTTTTTTATTATCGGGTTAGTTTCACTCAACACATATTTTTATTTACTGTAAATCGCATTATTCTTTATTTGTAAATAGTATTGAACTCTCTCCGTGAATGGAATTTATAGGGAAACCTTATGATATCCGTTTATAGTTGTGTTCCCACCAAGGAGATCATCTTTTGACTTCTCATAATCTTAAAATAATAATAATTTTATTATTATTATTATTATTATTATTATTATTATTATTATTATTATTATTGTTACTATTTTATCAGTTATTTTTTTTAATTTATTTCGCCTTGCAACGAATAATAGATTATAAGAAAGACAAAAGAGCAGTTCCATGATCTTGATTTACAAAAGTAATGGATGAAAGGCCTTTTCAATTTTACACTTTCTATGAGGTTCTGAGGCCCTTTAGAAAAATTATGTACGAGGAAGCTTCAAAAAAATTTATTTATTGATGTCATTTTAGGATTCCGAGCCTGGGAAAAGCTTCGTATGGTAATTCTGGAGTTGGGAGCACGATCGGAAGTGATTTCGGATGCTCGTAGGTCATTTTGAAGTCATTTGGCTAAAGATAGAAATTTGAAGATTTTTGAGAAATCTGACCGGAAGTGGAAATTTTGATATCGGGTTGGAATGCAATTCCCGAAGTTGGAGCAGGTCCGTAATGTCAAATATGACTTAAGTGCAAAATTTGAGTTCAATCGGACGTGATTTGATAGGTTTCGGCATCGAATGTGGAGGTTTGAAATTTTAAAGTTCATAAAGTTTGAATTTGAGTACGATTCATGATTTTGGCGTTGTTTGATGTGATTTGAGGCCTCGAGCTAGTCCGTGGGATGTTATGGGACTGAGTCGTGTGATTTGGACGGGGTCCCGGGGGCCTCGGGTGTGTTTCGGAGAAATTTCAGACCATTTTTCTCTGCTTTGCTGCTGCTGTCTTTTGGTGTATCTGATGTGCTATGCGATCACGGTCCCTTGTGTGCAATCGCATAGAAGGAAATTTGAGGGCTGCTGGATTGGCTTGTGTTTTCGCGGAGAAGGAAGTGCGAACGCGGTGGCTTGGGGTGTGATCTCTACGCGAACGCGGGGTAAGGTGTGTGAACGCATAGAGGAAAGGGAAGCTGGGGGCCTGGGGGCCCGTTGGCCTATGCGAACGCGCGGAGGGGACCGCGAACGCGGAGTGTTGGCTCGAGAAAGCTATGCGATCGTGTTCGGGGTATGCGAACGCAGAGAGTAAATTGGGGCCTGGGCAGATTAATTTATATGCGAAATGTTGGCCATTTCCTTCATTTATTTCATGGATGTGGGCGATTTTGACGAGCTTCAAGAGGGGTTTTCCATCAAGTATCCCGAGGTAAATAATTTCTTCATGTTTTTAAAGTTAAATACAAGTATATACATGGAATTAGACATGGAAATTGGTAGGAAATTGGAAAATCTTAAAGAACCCTAGAAAATGGTAATTTGGATTTTTAGCCACGAATTTGAGTATGAAATTTAGAGTAAATTGTATATTTGAACTAGTATAGCTAGGGGTAGAATTTATCTTCGAGAAATTTCGGATTCCGGGAACGTGGGCCCGAGGGCATTTTGGTCATTTCACTGAGCGGAGTTGGGAAATTATATAATTTGGAATTTTTGCAAATATTAGAGTATATTTTCATTGGTTTGTCATTGTTTGGATAGTTTCGGAGCGTTGTGCAAAGATTTGAGTCATCGGAAGGGCTTGGAGGCCGGTTATGGAATTTCGGAGTGAGGTAAGTCTACTTTCTAACTTTGTGAGGGGGAATGGTGAACTAATTAAGTATGTGTTACTATCTGCGGGGGCTACGTACACACGAGGTGACGGAAGTCCGTGCGTAGCTACTATTACGTCATGTCCGAGTAGCCTAGGACCCACTAGCATGCCTTACCTGTTGTACCTGTGATCTTGTCTGTAACATTAGACTGCTAATATAATCGAAGTTTTTATTGAATGACTAAGGAAGACTAGAGTTTATTTTCTTAATCATCTAAAAAGAGAATTGATNTGGTACAGGCCATTCGATCCTCGACAGTGCACATATATGATTATTTTATCGAAAGATGCACTTATGTTTTGGGCCGTTCGACCCTCTGCAGTGCATAGACATGATTATTTTATTTGAAAGGTGCACTTAAATGTTTTTTCATGGATTTTTGGAGTGATAAGTAAATTGGGGGAAGATAAATAAGTAATTGTTTAATTAAGACATTTGGGTGAAAATGAGGAAGCAGTAACTTTTTATTTACTTCTAGTATTTACTTGGATTTCAGTGCCTTATATATTTGCTGCTTTACTACTTTTACATGCCTACCGTGTTCATCCTATGCTGTTAAATTAAGTTGTTGGACCTTAGTAAGTGTCTAATTCGACCTCTTGTCCCTACCTCTCTGAGGCTAGGCGGGCGACTTACTGAGTACACATTATTTTTGTACTCATGCTACACTTGCTGTGCATTTTTATTGCACAGGTACTTTCATAGTGACAAGGCTGGTTTGGAGACTTAGGCGAGCTGCACCATCCGGAGCCGATCCGCAGCTGACAGAGTCTCCCTCATACTGTATTTATTTTCATTTTAAATTCCTTGTCCCATTTGTATTTTGGACAAGCTTTGTGCTGATTGTATAAATTCTTCAAAAAAATTTCATGTACTTTTGACACCGGGTTCTGGGATGCGTTGGGATATATTTGCTAAAATGGAATATTCAAAACATTATTTTACTTAATAGATTTTATTTAGTTAATATGTAATTAAGTGAAAGGAAATAATTATTCATAAATGTTAAAACAAAAATTTATTTCGACTATTTAACGATTGGCTTGCCTGACGGTGGTGTCTGACGCCATCACGACCTTTGTAGATTTTGGGTAGTGACATAAACACAAGCATACTTAATGAGAGGGATGTTGGATTTTTTGTGAAATTGAGAAATCAATAGAATTGGCTAGGAAGACGAAAACTGAACATTTTGATGTTTATTTTGATATATAATTCACAGAGGGAGTCAAATGGTAAAAACTTACTTAGAATCAATTTTTTCATCAACTCAATGAGTACATGTTATACGTCTCCAATATACACACTTATCACTAAACTATAGATCATTAGTACACATCCGCACTTTAGTTTATGACTTATAATGGTAATTTAGTATACCTAATATGATCTAAATACAAAATCTGGATAAGTTTTTACCTGAGTGCACTACACGAAAACTGGCCTTTAGAGACGAGAAAAACGGTCCCTTAAAGTCCAATTCTGGTCTCAAAAGATGAGTAGCAACCAGTAAAATCTGATCGCCATCGATCGTTGTAGGCTCTGTCACTAAAAAGTAATAAGTATGGTTCTTAGGGTTGTGAGGAGGAGAGAGAGAGTTGAAAATTATGTGGATGGTAAATTTTCTATAATATACAAACATTAGTTGTGTATTTAATTAATTCAAACTATATTTGTTGATGGTAAATACAACGCCGGCTGAAAGGCAGGCCACGCAGTCGGTTTAGGCTCCCAAATTTTGGGTGCCCATTTCTCTTTGGCAGTAATTTTATGAATTAAATTTTTATATTAAAAATTGATTATCTTAAAGTTAAAAATTACAATTTCTAATACAAAAAAGAAGAAAATTTAATTTGTTAGTGATGTTGACAGTTGAGATTTGAATATATGAAACTTATAGAAATATTTTTATTTTTTTATTTGGTAGGTAAACATTGAGGTCACAAGATGATAAAAATTTTACAAAAAGTATTGACTTAACCTCGATTTAAACATAATAGCCACTCTGACATGATAATTTAGACTTAATTTTCAAATCACATAGCACTAAAGGAAATATTACAAGTATAAGATACGACTCTAATCGATAGAGTTAATAAGATAACAAGACTTGATTTTCTGCCAAACGTCTATATTTCTTATAGAATAATATTACTATAATAATTACATTCGGGGAGAAAAGAGCTTTCAAATTAAAATTAATAAAATCTTGTATAGGATCAACAATGTCTCACGAGAAGCTAAATGGACTGGATTAGCAATATTATCAGTTGAAAAAAAAAATTAGAATAACTAGGATTTAAGAAAATTATTAATGATTTTTCATCTAAAAAGGTTAGAAAAATAAACTTCAAATAATATATAAAAAAATATTTTTTAAAAAATTAAAGCCTCTTCTCCAAATTTTTCTTTAGGACACCAACTATGTTGAGTCGCCCCTGGGTAAATACCTAGTAGATGTTAGTTATACCATATAAAAATTCCTTTAAAAAAATGTGTTAACGCTATAGCTAGTTAAGATCGGTCGAACATGTTAAAGTCTCTTTTGGACGTCATTAGCAGTGAAATATATGTTAGAGAAGGTTTTTTTTTTATATTACTTTAAGGAAGCCGCAAGTGCGTCGACAAGATACTAATGAGTCTCATATACATCTAGGAGTGGCAAAGCTGATGCGAACCCATATAACCGGCCTAAGTTTCAATGGATTTAGGCAAGAGTGATTTTGATGATCGGCCGATTTGGGTTATGCCTGATTTAACCCATCAAAAATTGGCAGCCCAAAATATGTATCAGCCCAAATTTAACTCATGAAATATCTTATTTTTGCAGGGAAAATCAACCAACACTACAATTGAGAAATGCAAAAGAATATGGTCAAAGATTTTGTTTGTATTCTTTTGTTGTTTATCAGTCAGGAATATGTCTTTATACATATATAAGTTGTTCTTTTTACTATTACAAATATTTAAAAATTAATTTTAGTAGGTTTAAATTTTTCTTTGTATGGTCACAAATTATTGAACTTGGTTTCTAATTAAATTAAAGAGTTACATACCTCATTCATATAATAAATGAAATACAATAGTCCATATTTTCTGTTACACCCCGTGTTTTTCATGCGTTAAGCTACTTCGTGAGTTAGTCGTCGTAAGCTTGGAGAACAAGGCTATTCCTACGTTTATAAGTGTACCGACACGGGCAGTCATTTTGAGTATTACAACCTCATTTCCCCATTTAATGAATATTTTATGCTCAATTACTATTATGTGATTTGTTGGGGAAGTTTCAGAATGAATTGGAACATTTAGTTCCACGATTTAAGGCTTAAGTTAAAATTATTGACCGGATGTTGACTTATACGTAAACGACTCCATATTAGACTTTTGATGATTCCAATAGACTCGTATGGTGATTTTAGACTTAGGAGTGTGTACGGGTATTTATTTGGAAGTCCGTAGTTAATTTTTGCTTGAAATAGTGAAAGTTGGAAATAGAAGGTTTGAAAGTTTGACCGGGAATTGACTATATTGAAATCGGGGTCAGAACCCAGTTCTATTTTGATAGGTCCTTTATGTCATTTGTGACTTGTGTGCAAAAATTTGAGGTCAAACAAACGTGATTTGAAAGGTTTCGGCATCAAATATCAAAGTTGGAGTTCGTTAGTTTTTATTAGGTTTGAATTGGGTGCGATTCTTGTTTTTAATGCTATTTAATGTAATTTGAGGCATCGACTAAGTTCGTATCATATTTTAGGACTTGTTGGTATTTTTGGTTGAGGTCCTGGGGGCCTCGAGTGATGTTCGGATGGGTAACTGATCGAATTTTGGACTTGGACTTTTGCTGAAGTTTTTCTAGTGCACGGGTTTGGTTTCTTTCTATGCGATCGCGTGGATAGGTTCACCATCGCGTAGGCTTAATTGGACAGTTGATATTTTGTGTTATGCGATCACGTGGGGAGGAACTCGATTGCGGAAGCTTTGCACGCCAGTACATCGTGAACACGTGAGGCATGTCGTGTTCACGAAGAGGAATTGGAGCAGGAGCTAGTCACGAGCGTTGTTCATCCTGATCACGTGAAGAAGGTTGCGATCGCGTATATAACGACCCGACTGGTTTTTTTGAGAAAATGCATCCAGCTCGGCAGTTTGAGGTCACAGCTAGCTTCATACAGTGTAGTAGGACTTGCGTACATCATCAGTTCAGGTTTTTGAGAGGTTCGGAAAGGATTTTTAGGGGAAACTCTCATTTGAGAAGCTCGAAGTTGAAGGTACTGACCAAGGTTTGAATTTTAAGTATTCGACCTCGGATCGGAGTTTTGACGGTTTCGGTAGGTTCGTATAGTGATTTTGGACTTGGGCGCACGCCCGGAATTTCATTTGGATCTTTCTAAAAGGTTTCGGCATCATTTGGCGAAAGTTGGCAATTTAAAGGTTTAGAATTTTCCTAGGTTTGACGATAGTTTGATTTAGGGCTGTCAGGTTTGAATTTTGGTTTCGGAACTTGGAACAACTCTGTTATATCATTTGGGATTTTTCTGCAAAATTTGACGTCATTCCCGATTGATTTGGTAGGTTTCTACGCGAGTTGTAGAAATTGGAAGATTTGAAAGTTCATGAGTTTGATTCATGGTGTGATTCATAGTTTTGACGTTGTTTGATGTGATTTGAGACCCGAGCGAGCCTATGTTAAGTCATGGAACTTGTTTGTGTGTTTAGACGGGGTCTCGGGGGCCTCGGGTGCGTTTCAGAAGGACTACTGGCCAATTCCTCCTATTTTGTACTGATGATTCTGCTGGTGTCTGGTGTTCTTCATCGTGTTCGCGATGAAGTGATCGCGTTCGTATTCTCGTAGTGTATTTGGAGGCAGGAAACATTTTTCCCTTCGCATTCGTGCAGGTTGAAAGATCTTTTCCTTCGCCTTCGCCTTCGCGCTCACAGGTTCGCGGTCGCGTAGAGTTAAGGCGGATTTGGGGCATCAGGCGATTTCTCTTTGATTTCGTGAAAGATCTGGGTTTTTGTCACCGTGTTCGCGAGCCCGTTGTCACATTCGCGTAGAACAATTTTCGCAGCCTTCATTTTTCTTCTTCGCGATCGCGAGTGTTGTTTCGCGATCGCAATGCATTAACATCTGGGCAGAATATAAGAACTTCATTTTTAGGGTTAGCCATTTTTATCATTTTGGGAGTTGTAGACCTCGCCATTGGGAGATTGTTCGTGGGTTTTTTAAGAAAATCTTTAGGGTAAGTGTTTTCTACCGAATCTTATCATATTTCATGAATCCATTGCTATTTTCATCATTTAATTAGTGAATTAAGTTGGGAATTTGGGGAAAATTTGTGAAACCTTTCAAAATGTAAAAGGATGATTTGACGGAAGAATTGGTATCGAAATTTGATAATTTTGGTATGGTTGAACTCAAATCAGAATGTTTGTTCGGGTTTTGCGAATTTTATCAGATTCTGAGGTGCGGGCCTTGGGGTTGAGTTTTTACAAATTGTATAAGGATCATAGCTTTGTTAATTGAAATTATTTTCTCTTGCATTGTTTCATGTATTTAAGTCGTCTTTGGCTAGATTGAGCCAAGCGGTGGTGAATTGGTAAAGGAAAAGTTAAATTGAGTATTGAGTTGGCCGAATTGAGCTAAGTGTCTTGCCTAACTTTGTGTGGGGGAACTACGCCTTAGGAATTGAGTAAATTGTGCTATCTTGTTATGTGAAAGCCGTGTTAGGTGACGAGTGAGTACACGATCTATATGTGGTATTTGCCCAATTTAGGTTGTCTAATGTCTTTTCATGACTTTAGTTGAATTGTCATAACATGTGGTATCTCGTTGTTAGTCTATCTTACATGCTTTATTTGACAGTGTTAGCACGTACTGTACCTCTTACTCGTTATTTGGTCTTATATGTCTTAGTTGAAGTTATTATCTTCCTTATTGTCTTGTTACCACTTAATTATTAAGTTTCTTCTATGTCTTGTACTTATCTCCTACCGTCCTAATTGTTGTGATTGCATACTTAGTTATCACGTACCTTACCTGCCCTGTCATTTTTGTAAATTTTGTTGTGTTCCTCTGGGTTTTATGTGATTCCTTTGTTATTGTGTAATGATACCCTTGATTGTAGAAATTCTTGTAAATGGAGTTATTGAATTGTTTTTGTTGATTTGAATTATTGTAAAGGGGACTGGGTTGCACGCTGCAACAGGTGAAATAAGGGATGTGGTGAAATAATGGAGGATATTTATATTGTGATATTGTTATTATATGGTGGGATCGGGTTGTACGCCGCAACAGGTGAAATAAGGGTGGACTATTATGGTGAAATAAGGGTGAATTATGATATTAATATTATATGGTGGGATCGGGTTGTACACTGCAACAGGTGAAATAAAGGTGGACTGTTATGGTGAAATAAGGGTGAATTATGATATTGTTATTATATGGGGGGATCGATTTGCGCACCGCAACATATTTTGTTTATTGTCATGATATTAATATTGTACGGTGGGATCGGGTTTCACGCTACAACAGGTGGAGTAAGGGTGAATTTTGATAGTGATATTTATGGTAGCGGGTTGCACGCCGCAACATATATTGTGTTTTGTATTCCATGTTTTATTGCATTGTCTTTGATTCTTTCGTACGAGACTCTGAAAATTTGTATTTCCGGTTCTTCACTATTTTTTCATGGATTAAATTATTGTCATTGACTTATCGCCTTGCCTTCATCTCCTGAGTTCTTTCCTAATACTATTATTATGGTAAATTGATTTCAAGGTGAAATTACTATGTTGAGTCATTACCTCATGTACTGCTGAGTTGTTAGTAATATAGTGCTTTTAGATAGAATAATTAATATGATGCTACCTCGTGTGACTTTTAAGTTAAAACTCGTCGTTATTTCGGTACTTACCATTTCTAATAGTTGTCATATTTTATTTCAATTGATTTGTCAACTTAATCTCCTTGGCATGTCTGAGGTTTTTATTTTACTTAAAAAGGAATTGTTATTATATGGTAATCTAATAAATTCTACATTAGATTCAATAGCTTATCCGATGTTGAATTTATTTGAAAATATTATTTTCATTACCCAAATGATTTCCAAAATAAACTTATTTTCCCATTAATTTCCTACTTGGTTCAGAAGGTGTAGTTTTACTTTTCCATATAAACATAAAGTCTCTTGAACATTCTAATTAGCATTTGTCACAGATATTATGTACTGAGTAGCATGTGGATCTCTCTGTGCGAAGTGAGATGGAAAACGTGGGCACAAGGTGCCATTTGTGTTAAAGGTCTGGAAGTTGTAATTTATGATATGAGATTTCGAGAAGTCGGATTATTGAAATTGTGTATAAAAAATAACTTGATTTGTTGAGTTGACATCGTTTTCCCTACTCGAGTAGATTTATACTTCATACGTACCCTGACTATGTTGTTGTTTAATTGCTTGGTTATTTCTCGTTGCCATTCGTGCTTCCCTTATCGTTACTATTGTTTGCAATATGATTTTTGTCTTTTATTAGTATTTCTTTGGTATTCCTTCCTTATTAGTTTTATGTCATAGCTTACACAGGTTTAGACATTCAGTGAGTGTCTTGACCTTGCCCCGTCACTACTCTACCGAGGTTAGGCTCGATACTTACTGAGTACCACCATGGTGTACTCATACTACTCTTCTGCACATTTTTTTGTACAGAACCAGGTACTTCGGATCGAGCCAGCTTTGAAACTTATTCTTGATGTGGCTGGAGACTTCAAGGTACACCTATCGAGCGTTCGCAGGCTTCGAAGTAACCTTCTATTGTATTTATTTTCATTGTTTCGTTCTATTCTAGAACATTGATGTATTCATTATTTAAACGTACTCCTAGAAAGGCTTATAACTTGTACTACCAGTTTCTATTGTATCATGTTGATACTATTGGAATATTTAGAAATTTCTGGTTCATGTTCATTTATTTAGTAGAATTTATTATATTTTCGGTATGTGTTAGGTTTACCTAGTTTTTGCCACGACCCAAATTTTCCTCCGTTGGGTATCGTGATGGCACCTAGTCTTACGAACTAGGTAAGCCTAATATTCACGGAATAACAACAATAATTAATAAAGATCTAATACTTTTCTGAAATAAATAATACTGTATACATTTCATATTCCCAAACCCGGTAGTACAAGTCATAAGCTTTAAAGAAATTACACTAAAACTCCTAAAATACCACTGATCAGAAAGAAGTACAACAGTGCAGACAGAAATATAAGATGGTGACTCCAAAACCGCGAACGCTGAAGCGGTTTTACCTTGAGTCTCCACAACAGCAACCGCGCTGCTAACAATCAATCGGTCGGCTATGCAAAACCTGGAATCTGCACAAAAATGTGCAGAAGAGTAGTATGAGCACACCACATCGGTGCCTAGTAAGTATCAAGACTAACCTTGGTGAAGTAGTGACGAGGACTAGTCAAGACACCCACTGGTCTAATAAAACTGAATAAGTATCAATATAGGAAATCAGGGAAATAATGATATACACATAAGGCTACGCAATATAGCTAACAAGACAATGAATTCGATAAAGAAGGAAAACAATAAGTATCAGCGGAAAACCATCAAGTACACAAAGACTGAATAGAACACAAACAAATCAGGCATGTAAATATACAACACGTACATGTAATGACTTAACAACTTCAACCACTTCTACATCAAATTCATATTCATATCCATGAGGCTCAGAACCTCGGACAAATCACCATTTACGGGTCCCAATATTCGAACCTTAACACTTGGCATCTTGCGCCCTCATTCGAGGACTAACTGCACAGACGACTCACGTGTCAATTGGGTCATTCCCACCCATACGGTAAGCACAATGAGAGTATCTATACTTGACAAAAACAAGGTGACCTAAATCCATTAGTAGTACTTAACTACGTGTATGCTTGTGCAGGTGTCCTAACATGATTTCAACAATCAATAAACATGAGGGAAGAAAAAGGGCAACACATACATTTTCATCTCACAAGTTTCCACGCGAATAAAATCACACAGTAAGTGCTCCAGTACAAAATATCAACAACAAGGAATTCCCGCAAGCCAACACAAGTATCACGAACAATCACTGACATAGCGCACCTTGTCTCGCCACGTGTGCAATAGTAAAGTATATGCCCACCTTGTTCTGCCACGCGTGCATAAACATGTTCCCACCTTGTCCCGCCACATGTGCAACCCTCAATCTCATATCACGTTGCATGTTCAATATCAATAGTAAACATGGCACGGCAGAAACCTCGTGCAAATCTCGTATCAAAATCAACATGGAAGAAACCTCGTGCATCACCACAACAAGTACAATAACAACAATGGCAACAGTCCAAGATACAAATAATAAATCAACTCAAGAACGTTCGATCACAAGATAGGAAAAACTAGTTCATGAGAAATACATATAATAAGGAGAGCTAGGAATATTAAGAATCACTCAACAAGGAAGGAAAAATATCATGTAACAGTCGCACCTAATTACACGCGTTAACAACAAGAAATCAACACAAATCCGGTAACTCTATTTACGGGTGATCCAACTAAGGTATAGTCTATCAATACTTCCTTTAAGGTCGGTAGTTTCAAGGGTATTCAACAAATTTCATTTAGGAACAAGCACGCGAAAATAATCATAACCTCAGTCAAGACCAAACCATTCTAGAATGAGATGAAGATAATTAAAATTAGAGATAAACAGTTAAGAAGACATAGCATGACAGTAAAAGGAAGTAAAATCCTCAGATAAGTCAATTAGGAGTCAAATAGGCAATAGGAGTAAATTCAAAAGTAAGAACTTCCACATTTAAGCAAATAAAGATGACACTAGAAATTAGGAAATTCAATCATGCTAAGGAAAATTCATACTCGGCGAATATAAGGATCTGAGATTCCTAAAGGGACATTTTTTTCACAAATAAGTCCGAGCACGCACTCGTCACCTCGCGTAAACGGACTACAATCCACATAGAACACTCAATCCTAAGGGGTAATTCCCCCACACAAGGTTAGGCAAGATACTTACCTCGAAGACGACAACCTGGTACTCTAAAATGGACTTCTTGGGCGAAAAGACCTTCGGACGGCTCAAAATCAACTAAAACCACTTCAAAATACACATGAAACATATAAGGAACTATTCCGAGTAATAAAGTTTCAAATTTTACAAAAATATAAAAATTAACCCAAAAGTTGACCCCTGGGCCCGCACCTAGGAACCCGTCAAATTTTACAAAATCTGAATATCCATTCGGATACGAGTTTAACCATACAAAATTTATCGAATTCTGATATCATCTGATCCCTCAAATCACGATTTTTCATTTTAGAAGTTTTCTTTCAAATCCAACATTTTCTCAACTCAAAACACAAATTAAATGATAATAATAAGGATAAAATCATGGAATATATTTAATTCTAGTTGAAGAACACTTACCCAATCGAATTGTGTGAAAAAACCCTCAAAACTCGCCAACAACCGAGCTCTAGAAGTCAAAATGTGATATAATGGTGAAGCCTTTGATTTTGAAGATTTAAACTGTCTGCCAAGGTATTTTGTTCAATGCGATCGCATAGAAGAAAAATTTTGCTGGCCAAAAGGTGCTATGCGATCGTGAAGGTATCCATGCGATTGCATATAAGGGAAATAGCCACTGCCAAAAGGTGCACAGTGTGTTCGCCTGTCCAGGTTTGCGATTGCAGAGAAGGAAATTTTCTGCTGCCAAATGTTGCACTATGCGATCACGAAGCGTGGGATGCAATCGCATTGAAAGAAAACTTGGGGGTCAAGAGAAACACTATGTGATCACGACTACTACTATGCGATCGCATAGAAGGAAACCAGAAGACAGGTTCAGTAGTGGAAACTGAGGGAAAATTGACCCGAAGCCCATCCGAAACACACCCGAGACCCCCGGGACCTCGTCCAAACACACAGACAAGTCATATAACCTAACACGGACTCGCTTGAGGTTTCAAATCACATACAACAACACCAAAACTACGAATCAAACAAAAAATCAAACTTATGAATTTTCAAATTGTCAATTATCAAAACTCGTGCCAAAACCTATCAATTCAACCCAGAATGACGCCAAATTTTGCAAACAAGTCATAAATGACACAACGGACCTAAATCCACTCTCGAATTTCCATTCTGAGCCCGGTATCAAAATTTCACCTATTGGCCAAAATCACCGAAATTCTAACTTTTGTCGAATTACCAAAAATTACTCTACGAACCTCCAAACCAATTCTGGGCGCGCGCCTAAGTCCAAAATCATCCTACAAAGTTTTTGGCATCACCCAAAACTCATTCCGAGGCCGTTTACTCAAAAGTCAAACCTCCTGTCAACCTCCATCACTTAAGCTTCAAAAATAGAAATTGTCCTTCTAATTCGACTCCGGATTATCCGGTAACTGAATCCAACCACGCACGCAGGTCGATCACATGAAGTGAAGCTGTTCAAGAGCTTATTCCACCAAACGGAGCTTAATTTCTCAAAACGACCGGTCGGGTCGTTACATTCTTCCCATCTTAAACAAATGTTCGTCCTCGAACATGCCAAGATTCACCTCGAACTCATCCAATCACTGATTGCACACTTCCAACACACACCCACGGGTGATCCCACGTCACCCCAACCTACATAAGCCTGATGACACCATCACAACTGCAATATAGACTTCTCATCACCACCGATAAGCCTCATACCTCAATTTCTCACCTTCTACTCATTTCCAAAAGACTCGATTATAAATCAATATCCGGAATTAGCCTCAACCAGCTGCATTAACTCATGACTCTACCCATAAGGCACGACCACACAATATAGCACATCAAAAATAGGCTCATAATAACACTTGGATCACAATGGCTTCCCGAAATCAACTCAGCATTGGCAATTTACCTCACATCTGAAAGAACTCAGTTTCCAAACCCCCATAATACTAATAATATGCAATAAACACGAAGACCTCATTATTAAACATCCGAACCACCGAACGAAAACTAACAACACCAGGCACACATCCCGCAAGCTAAACTAAAGAAGCACATAACAACATGACTGAATATAAAAATAGATACATATAAAGGGACTATCAAACAAGCCCATAGGAACAACTCTCTATCAATATTGTCCTACAAAAGCAATATAACAAGGAAGAAGCAAGCATATGAACAAATCACAAGGATCCCATCCTGATAAAATTTCCACCGCGGTATTCAGCCCGGTCTAAACATATCGAATCACAAATATCACGAGGACCTCTACCTCAACTCTAAATCGCATATGAAAAATATATCATACCAACAGAAGTTCCCCACTAACTCATCTCGGCTGATAAAAATCATAACGCTCACTGATCTCACATCTCGATGGAATATCAAATCACAGCTCGTAAACAAAATACTTAGGAAAATCACATTAAGCCTATCATGATGAACAACAAGGACTCACTTCTAGTATCACCACTCTCAATGATGAATAAAATTGATAGACACGGTTATCACTCATAGAATCTCCCAACAGGAGCAAGCATGAAAAATAGAGTGAAAAGCATGTAACTCACTCATAACGAAACAAAAAATGAGGGAACTTGCCCCGAGCAGAAGACCTATAATGAATTACAAATGGTGCCTCTCTGTAACAAAATAAAACATACATGTAATATAACAACTGGCACAACGGGTGCCCTCTACTCACCTGAATGCCCTGCTGTAACATATCTGCCCGAAGCCTGGGACAATCTCTCACCCTGTGGCTAATATCTCCACACTCAAAACAACCTCTCTACTGATGTGGCTGTGGAAAGTGTGCGGTATGAGTACTCTGAGACCGATGAGTACCTGAAACCCCATGCGAAGCCGGTAATGCAAATTGAACTGGCTGACCCACAAAACCTCTACCGTGTCGTACCCTGCCTCCATAATAAGGACCAGTAAATCTCTTCGGCCTACGAGGCCTCCTCACCTCTCTGCCTTCTCTCTCCTGACCTCGTCTATCCCCCCTCTCACAGCCCCGCCTAACATCTCTATCATAGTCCCGCTTGTCGTCTCTCTCATGATCCAGCATGCCCTTAACTCTGCGAGCAATCCCTACCACCTGCTGAAATGAAACATCCGACTATAACTCCCGAGCCATGATAAACCGAATATCATGCATGAAGCCCTCAATGAATCTGCGAACACGCTCTCTAACTGTAGTTGTCATGACCCAAAATCCCACACGGGTCGTGATGGCGGCCAACACCGGGGTCAGGCAAGCCAGCGGTTGTTTATTAGTGAGATTTTTCCTTATTAACATACCAACCCCACATATTTCCCAAAGTTTTACACTTAACTTATGAAAATAAAAGTGGAAACATTTATCAATTTAAATACATACAGCCGAAATGATCGTGATCCAATATATATACAGTCCCAAAATAAGAATCTACCAAGTGCGTGCCAGGAACTAGTGTCACAAGTCAATAAGTGACTAGTAGAATATACAAAAGATGATACAAGAGGTACTGCTGTCTGAAAGGATATAGACAGAAATAAACAAAAGATAACTCCATAGCATAGCTGGGAATCGCCAAGGGAGGCAGCTCACCGTGGAGTCAGGTCCGGAATATGTCAAGCTCCGGTCGGACAACTAGAAACACCAGCCCCAGATTCTGTACAATTAAGTACAGAAGTGCAGCATGAGTACATAAATATATATATGTACCTAGTGAGTATCCTGCCTAACCTCGAAGTGGTAGTGACGAGAGGTTGACATGACACTCACTAAGGTCCAACAGTATAATTTAACAGAATGTAATAAAGCAGTAGGCATGTAAGGCAGTGAAGCAACAAACATATATGTAAGATACTGAAATCCAGAAAGAATACTGGGGATTAATAAAACAATTACCACTTCACCTTTTCCCAAATATCTGTCAGATGAATTTCATGAAATTTAATAACAAATAAAGCATACGCATGCAGGGTAAGGACAACCGACCGGAGTCATAAGATAGTCACGCTCGTGCACTGCCGAAGGAATGATCGGCCCGTCCCAAAAGTGCATCTCACAACCTCTCTACGCAATGCTGAAGGATCGATCGGCCCGTCCCAAAAGTGCGTCTCTCAATATCTCTATGCACTGCCGAAGGGTCGATCGGCCCGTCCCAAAAGTGCATCTCTCAATCTCGCTGCACACTGCCGAAGGATCGATCGGCCCGTCCCAAAAGTGCATCTCTCATAAGAGTGGTGGAAAATCACACTCTGCTCGTGGAATACAAATTACGAGGCAGTCACATGCACATAAATTATTCATTTTAAAAAGAGAATACCTTTCCATGATCAATTTCTTACAAGTTTTCTCAAATTTCATAACTTCGGGGATATAAGCAATATGAAATGTAAATTCAGCATGCATATAGTTCATATCAAGTGATAGTCGCTACGTACGGACTCTCGTCACTTTGTACGTACGTAGCCCCCACAAATTATCATATAGCATTTAAATCACCTAGGGGGACAATTCCCCCTTACAAGGTTAGAAAGGAGACTCACCTCGTGTGGAATCTACCACTCGGACCAAGGATGCGCCCGAATCTACGAACTCTACACCCGAGGACTCACAACTAGCCAAATACGGTATAATGACATCACTTCATGCTCAAAATAGGGAAATTATCCTAATTTTTCCATAATTCAACATTCTTGAGAAATTTCCAAACTCCAACCCCGGGCCCGCGTGCTCGGTTTCCAATAATTCTTGAAGGGGACACTCACCCAAAGCCTAAGGATCATTAATATACGATTCTTACTTGATTTCAAAGCAATTCACAGGAAAATTCTCAAATTAACACAAATTCTAATTTGCACTAATTTATGTAGTTAATTAAGCTAGAAATCCATGCATGAAGCTAATTTTTTAGTAGAGTTTACTTACCTTAGAAGACCAGGTCGTTAACCCCTTAACAATGGAGGAAATCGCCCAAGGAAGAAGAAGAAAAATAAGAAAATGAGTTTAAAACTCGTGTATAAAAACACACTGTCTGGACAGTGTTTTCGCACCTGCGGCTCAAGGACTGCACCTGCAGTCTCACACCTGCGAAAATGGACTGGGGAGCCTGGGCCCGCACCTTCGGAGTGGAGACCGCACCTGGGACTCCGCTCCTGCCGAATATTGTCCGCACCTGCGATAATTGGCCAGGCCACTGGGTGATCGCACCTGCGATGCTGGGGACCGCAGAAACGGTCCTGCACCTGCGACTGGGCAACCGCACCTGTGGTCACACCAGAACAGGTGCACCATCAGCTATGTTTTGCTGGTTTTTAGAATCGTTAGGTGCCCGGGAGGCACTTGGGCCCACCCGAGCCTAGTCCAAATATACCAACGAGTCCCAAATCAGCATACGGACTCGCTCGAGCCTTCGGAACATCCAAAACAACGCTAAAACTCAAAATCACACCTCCAAACCCCAAGAACCAAACTTAGGAACTTTAAGTTTTCCAGACTTTGCTAATAATGCGCTGAACCGACCTATACAACTCCGAATGACACCAAATTTTGAAGGCAAGTCATAATTAACATAACAAAACTATTCCTGGTCCCAGAATTCCGTTCGGACCTCGATAACACAAAAACACGTCCCAAAAAAAATATGAACTTAAGGAACTTCTTATTTCAATATTGGGCGCCGAAATTCCCCCGGGTCATCAGAAACCCACTCCGAACGTACGCCCAGGTCCGAAATCATCACACGAAGCTACTGGAACCGATGAAACTCGATTCCGAGGTCGTTTACCCAAAATATTAACCGAGTCAAACTAAGACTTAAAGGCCAACCTTAAGGAAACAATTTTTCCTATTGCACTCTAAACACCTCCGAATCCCAGACCACCAGTCCGCGCAAGTCATAAATCATAAAAAGCCGCTATGGGAAGTTTCATTTAGGGGAATAGTGTCCGATGACGCAAAACGACCGGTCGGGTCGTTACATTCTCCACCTCTTAAACAAAGTTCATCCTCGAACGGGTCTAGAATCGTACCTGAAGTGCTGAATAAGTGTGGATATCTGCTCCGAATGTCCTCCTCGGACTCCCAGGTCGCCTCCTCAACTGGTTGGCCCCTCCAATGGACCTTTTTGGCAGAAACTCTCTTTGACCTCAACTGGCGGTCCTGTCTATCAATAATAGCAACTGGCTCCTACTCGTATCCCAACCTCTCATCCAACCGAATAGTGCTGAAATCAACCACATGAGAGAAGTCGGTGTGGTACCTCCAGAGCATGGATACATGAAAAACTGGGTGAACTCCTGATAAACTGGGAGGCAAGGCTAGCTCATAAGCAACCTCCCCAACTCGCCTCAACACCTCGAATGGACCTATAAACCTCGGGCTCAGCTTGCCCTTCTTCCCAAACCTCATAATACCCTTCATAGGCGAGACTTTCAATAGGACCCTATCTCCCTTCATAAATGATACGTCACGCGCCCTCTGATCCACATAACTCTTCTGTCTGGATTGTGCTGTACAGAGCCTCTCCTGAATCAACTTCACTTTCTCCAAGGCATCCATCACCAGGTCGGTGCCATATAAATTAGCCTCGCCAGGCTCAAACCACCCGATAGGAGTACGACATCGCCGACCATACAAAGCCTCAAATGGTGCCATCTCAATGCTGGACTGATAACTATTGTTGTAAGAAAATTCGGCCAAAGGCAAGAACTGGTCCCACTGACCTACGAAGTCAATCACACATGCCCTGAGCATGTCCTCCAATATCTGAACTGTACGCTCTGACTAACCATCAGTTTGAGGGTGAAATGTTGTGCTGAGGTCTATCTGGTCGCCCATCTCACTATGAAATTCTCTCCAGAAGTGCGAGGTCAACGGAGGACCTCAATCTGATATAATGGACACCGGCACACCATGCAACCGGACTATCTCCCGAATGTAGATCTGGGCCAACCTCTCAGATGCATAAGTAGTAGCCACTGGAATGAAAAATGCTGATTTGGTCAACCTATCCACAATGACCCAAACCGCGTCAACCTTCCGCAGGCAACCCAACCACGAAGTCCATAGCAATGCGCTCCCATTTCCACTCAGGAATGGGCATTTGCTAAAGTAGGCCTCCTAGCCTCTGATGCTCATACTTAACTTGCTGGCAATTAAGGCACCTAGTCACGTACTCCACAATGTCCTTCTTCATTCGCCTCCACCAGAAATACTGCTTCAAATCACGATACATCTTCGTAGCACCAGGATGAATAGAATACCGAGAATTGTGTGCCTCCTCTAGAATCCTCTACCTCAGACCATCAATATTAGGAACACATAAGTGGCCTTGGAGTCTCAGAACACCATCCTCGCCAATAGTAACCTCCTTGGCCCTACCCTGAACCACTGCCTCCCGAAGCTCTGCTAAGCACGGATCATAGAATTGTCGGGCCTTAATCTCTCCCAACAATGAAGACTGAGCAACCACATGTGCCAAAACTCGACGAGGCTCTGAAAAATCTAATCTCACCAGGCGATTGGCCAAGGACTGAATGTCCAAGGCTAGAGGTCTCTCCTCTGCTACAATATAAGCCAAGCTACCCATACTCTCAGCCTTCCTGCTCAAAGCATCTACCACCACATTAGCCTTGCCCGGGTGATAAAGAATGGTTATATCATAATCCTTCAACAACTCAAGCCATCTGCACTGCCTCAAATTAAGATCCTTCTGCTTGAACAAGTGCTTCAAGCTACGGTGGTCTATATAAACCTCACAGGACACCCCATACAAATAGTGCCTCCAAATCTTAAGAGCATGAACAATTGCCGCCAACTCTAAATCGTGCACAGGGTAATTCTTCTCATGAACCTTTAGCTGGCGTGAAGTATAAGAAATAACTCTCCCCTCCTGCATCAATACACACCCCAAGCCAACGCGTGAATCATCACAATATACTGTGTACATCCCAGAACCGGAAGGCAATACTGGAATTGGCGTTGAGGTCAATGTTGTCTTGAGCTTCTGAAAGCTCGCCTCACACTCGTCAGACCATCGAAATGGAGCACTCTTCTGAGTCAATCTAGTCAATGGGGATGCAATAGAAGAGAAACCCTCCACAAATCGATGATAATAACATGCTAGGCCCAAAAAGCTCCTGATCTCTATAGCTGAAGTAGGACGCGACCAACTCTAAGCTGCCTCGATCTTCTGAGGTTCAACCTTGATACTCTCTCCGGATACCACATGCCCCAAAAATGCCACGGAATCCAACCAAAACTCACACTTGGAGAACTTAGCATATAGCTTCTGTTCTCGCAAAGTCTGGAGCACAACTCTCAAATGCTGCTCGTGCTCCCCCAGGCTACGGGAGTAATCAAAATGTCATCAATGAAGACAATGAAGAAGGAGTAAATATACGGCCTGAACACCCTATTCATCAAGTTCATGAATGCTCCTGGGGCATTAGTCAAACCAAAGGACATCACTAGGAACTAATAATGGCCATATCTCGTACGGAAAGCAAGTGTTCGGAACATCTGAAGCCCGAATCCTTAACTGACGATACCCCGATCTCAAATAAATCTTAGAAAACACATGAGCACCCTGAAACTGGTCAAACAAATCATCAATGCGCGGCAAGGGATACTTGTTCTTAATGGTAACCTTATTCAACTGGCGGTAATCAATACACATCTGCATAGAACCATCCTTCTTTTTCAAAAATAGAACTGGAGCACCCCACGGCGACACACTCGGTCTGATGAACCCCTTAGCTAACAACCCCTCAAGTTGCTCCTTCAACTCTTTCGGAGCCATACGATACGGAGGAATGGATATAGGCTGGGTGCCTGGAGCTAAATCAATGCAGAAGTCGATATCACGGTCCGGAGGCATGCCCGGAAGATCCGAAGGAAAAACATCAGCATACTCTCGAACGACTGGCACAGAATCAATAGTCGGAGACTCGACGGTGGTGTCCCGAACATAAGCCAAATAGGCTAGACAACCCTTCTCGACCATATGTCGAGCCTTCAAGAACGAAATAACCCGGCTAGTTGCGCTAACTGAAGAACCCCTCCACTACAGCCTAGGTGACTCAGGCATGGCTAAAGTAAATGTCTTGGCATGGCAATCAAGCATGGCATGATAGGGAGATAGCCAATCCATGCCTAGAATAACCTCAAAATCAACTATGTCGAGCAATAAAAGGTCAGCTCTGATCTCGAACCCACAGAATGTGATCATAAAAGACCGATACACCCGTCCTACCACCACAGAATCGCCCACAGGAGTGGACACATATATAGGAGATCCCAAAGACTCTCAAAAGACATCCAGAAAAGGAGAAAATGTGGATGAAACATATGAATAAGTGGATCCTAGATCAAACAATATTGAAGCCTCTCTACCACATACTGAGATAATACATGTGATCACGGCGTCTGAGGCAACTGCATCTGATCTAGCCGGAATAGCATAAAACCTGGCTGGAGCACCTGAAGACTGAGCCCCACCGAAGTGAACAGGAGTTTCCTGACCTCCCCCTGACTAGCCTCCAGCTCTAGGACGACCCTTGCCGGCCTGTCCTCCACCTCTAGGTGGCCGGACTTCTGGTGCCGAACCCATCGGCTGATAGCTCTCTTGCATGCCCATACCCCGATACTGGGGAAACTGCCTCCTCATATGACCTGGCTCTCCACATTTATAACAACGCCCAGGTGGCACAGTCTGCTGTCTCGAGGAAGATCCCTGAAGGGCCGGAGGGCGATGAGAGCCCTCAGGCTTAGCACTGAAATAAGGATCGGAGGATCTCGGATGACTGTAATAACCACTGTGTGAACTCTGAATGGCTGGAGGATGGTAGGAACGCTCTGGCATGGCGCTGAAATGAGGCCTCGCTGGAACACCTCAAGGAGGTGGTGGAGGTGTTGAATATAAAGGCATGTTGGGCTGACCAGTACTATATTGACCCCTACCCCTAGCTGGGGCGCCTCTAAAATCCCCTGAGAACCTAGCCCTCTTGTCCTGCTAACCCTGCTCTCTGCGTCTCAACCGGTAACCCTCAATCCTACGAGCAATCTCCACTACGAGCTGATAAGGGGTACCCATCTCCACCTTTCGAGCCATGGTGGATCTAATACCTGGATGCAACCCTGCTACAAACCTCCGAACTCTCTCAGCATCGGTGGGAAATATCATAAGAGCATGGCGGGACAACTCTGAAAATCTGGCCTCATAATCTGTCACGGATATCTACCCCTACTCTAACCGCTAGAACTGACCCCTCAGCTCTTCCCTCTCAAAGGGTGGAATATATTTATCCAAGAACATCTATGTGAACTGCTCCCAAGTGATAGTAGGAGAATCGGCTGGCCTGCTGAGAATATAAGACTGCCACCATATGCGAGCTCTGCCCTCTAACTGGAATGCAGTGAAGTCCACTCCACGGGACGCTAGGATCCCCATGTTGTGCAGTCTATCCCTGCACCTATCAATGAAGTCCTGGGCATCCTCACCTCGCTCACCCTCGAAGACTGGAGGGCGCAAGCGAGTTCATCTATCTAACATCTTATGTTGGTTTCCATCCGCAGCTGGTCTGGGCTCCGATGCTGCCGATACAGGCTGGGAACCATCCACGGGCAGTGTACCCAGGGTATGATGTAATGTTGTTGTCGTTACTGCGGCCTGGGCAGTAGGGGTCTGAGCTCCCCCTCCCGCCTCTGAAGTGGCAGGATCTGCTGGAAGTAAACCAGCCTGGGACATGGTGTCCATAAATCTCATCATACGGCCCATGACTGCCTAGAAACCTGGCGCCATCATAAAGTCTACGGGTGCAGAATCTGCTGGAGGCACCTCATCCTGCTCCTCTGATATAGGGTCCTCTGGTAGCGGGACCGGTATAGCTCTGGGATGCCCCCGTCCCCTACCACGGGCCGGTGCCCTCCCCCGGCCTCGGACGACGGGGATAGCGGCCCTCCCTGGGTCCGAAACATCAGATGCACGTGTACTCACCATCTGTGAGAGAATAGAAGAATGAGTTTAGTAAATCATAGGCTACACGACAGAGTAAGAACAAATGGAGGTTTCCTAACACCCTGTAGCCTCCTGAAGATAAGTACAGACGTCTTCGTACCGATCCACAAGACTCTATTGGGTTCTCCCGTGACTCGTGAGACTTACGTTAACCTAGTGCTCTGATCATGTTATCACGACCCAAAATTCCACACGGGTCGCGATGGCGCCCAACACCGGGGTCAGGCAAGCCAACGGTTGTTTATTAGTGAGATTTTTCCTTATTAACATACCAACCCCGCATATTTCCCAAAGTTTTACACTTAACTTATTAAAATAAAAGCAGAAGAATTTATCAATTTAAATACATACAGCCAAAATGATCGTGATCCAATATATATTCATTCCCAAAATAAGAATCTACCAAGTGCGTGTCAGGAACTAGTGTCACAAGTCAATAGGCGACTAGTAGAATATACAAAAGATGATACAAGAGGTACTGCTGTCTGAAAGGATATAGACAGAAATAAATAAAAGATAACTCCATAGAATAGCTGGGAATCGCCAATGGAGGCAGCTCACCGTGGAGTCAGGTACGAAATATGTCAAACTCCGGTCGGATAACTAGAAACACCAACCCCAGAACCTGTACAGTTAAGTAC
>ML410688.1:0-19044 GCA_005239525.1 Nicotiana knightiana
TCTAGAAAAAATAAAACAGCATTTATAAAGTAAAGAGGAGACTCCAGGAATCTGCGGACGCCAGCAGATCTACCTCGTGTCTACGAACCAAAATGCTCAGCTACTAAGATCTCCTAACTTTGGCCAGTATCTGGATCTGCACAAAAGAGTGCAGAGTATAGTATCAATACAACCGACCCCATGTACTGAGTAAATGCTGAGCCTAACCTCAGCAAAGTAGTGACGAGGCTAGGACGGGACACCACATAAAACCTGGACATCAAAATCATGCTAATAGGAATAACAGGAAATAATAGGAAGGGAGCAGGAGATGAGGAATTTTCAACATAAGGAATGAGGAAAATAATAAGGCAAACACAGATAGTGATCAACAAGTTAGCAATTAAAAGTAGGAAGTTAGCTTGCACGGCATCACCCTTCGTGCTTTACACTCTCAGCCTCACCAAATAATAAATAGAATACACGGCATCACCCTTCGTGCTTTTACTTTCATCCTCACCAGATTATAATTTAAGAATGCACGGCATCACCCTTCGTGCTTTACTCTCTTCCTCGCAATATAAATAGATCGTGCACGGCATCACCCTTCGTGCTTTACACTCTCAGCCTCACCAAATAATAAATAGAATACACGGCATCACCCTTCGTGCTTTACACTCTTCCTCACAATATAAATAAATCATCAATAACATATATAAAAAAAAGGAATTTCACAAGGAATCAGTATTTCATCATAGTTTCTATCACCATTTAATAGTTCAATTTCAACTCAATGTTCTCAAAGGGATTTCACAAGAAATCAATATTTCATCATGGTTTCCATCACCATTTAATATTTAAATCTCAACTCAATATTCTCAAAGGGATTTCACAAGAAATCAATATTTCATCATGGTTTCTATCATCATTTATCATTTAAATCATAATTCAGTTTTCAGTATAATATTCATCTCGGTGGAATCGGACACAAATCTCTCATCATTTCACTAACAACAATAATCACAGATGATATACTTTAAGACAACCAAAATAACAGAAATTAGCATTCACTCGCATGGTATGACCTGACCACAACGTATAGGTACTCGTCACCTCACCTATACAGTGGATTTAGCAACAAAACAAGTAGCAAGTAGTCACACAACACCTATTCCCTCAAACTAAGGTTAGACACAATACTTACCTCAATTCCGCAGGCCACTCACTGCTTAATTACCGTTTTTCCTTTCTAATTCACCTCCAACACACTCCAATCTAATCATAATTAGTTTAATATCATTAACTAATACTAAAGGAACTAAATTTACTGAAAAATTATGGTTTTTCTAAGTTTTCTCAAAAATATTAAAACCAGACTCCGGGCCCGCTTGGTCCAAACTCGGGGTTCGGACCAAATTCCGCTTACCCATTCACCCTCGAGCTCGAATATGCAATTAGTTTCAAAATTCGACCTCAATTCGAGGTCAAAATCCTATTTTTACAAAATTTCCTAATTCTACTCAAACCCTCAATTTTTACCATGAAATTTTTTTATTTTTGATTTAAAAGTGATGAAAAACATTGGGTAATTGAAAGAGTAGAGTTTGGAATTGATTATCTACACTTTGGGGATGAACTTTGGTGAAGAAAATCGTCTCAAGGGCTTGGTAGTTCGAAAAATATGAAAAAAAGGTTTATGTCCGTGTTTAAAATTGAATTTATATACCTGGGCAGGCCTTCATCGCGTTCGCGTGGGCCTGCCCGCGTTCGCATAGGGTAATGGGCCAGTGGCCTATGCGTTTGCATCTCGGGGCTCGCATTCAGGCCTTCATGTTCGCGGTCACTGGGCCGCGTTCGCATAGAGGAAAGCCANCTTGCCCATCGCGTTCGCGTCAGGGGTCCCGCGTTCGCCTAAAAAAAAATAGGCCCAGCTAAATTTTTACTCTATGCGTTCGCGATAGATGCTACGCGAATGCGAAGCACTAAATAACTGGGCACCAGAAAATAGAAAACCAGCAAACCTTCCTAAGTGTAAAACATTATGTGGCCTATCTGAAACTCACCTGAGCCCTCGGGGCTCTAAACCAAACATGCACGTAAGTCTAAAAATAACATACGGACTTGCTCGTGCGATCAAATCATGAGAATAACATGTAGAAGTATGAATTAAACCTCAAAACTCATCATTTTTCTCAAGAACACTTAAAGTTCATTATTTCTCAATAGGATGTCCGAATCACGTTAAATAAACTCCGATTCTTACCAAATTTAACATATAGTATTCAAATACTATAAAAAATCTGTACCAGACTCCGGAACCAAAATACAGGCCCGATACCAATGGTTTCAAATGTTAATTCTTTTCTTTATTTCATTAATAATTCAGCAAAACAATTTCTTTCAAAAATTAATTTCTAAGGCTTGGGACCTCGGAATTCAATTCCGGCCATACAGCCAAGTCTCATATTTTACTGCGGACCTCCCGGGATCATCGGAACAGAGATCCGGTTATGTTTACTCAAAATGTTGACTCAAGTCAACTAAAACCAAACTTTAAATTCTAAAAATTCGTATTTCTTATATTTTCACATAGAAGCTTTCCGGTTTCACTCCCGGACTGTGCACGTAAACCGAGTTAGTTAAAATTAAATCTTTTTATGGATAATAAGCCTAGAACGGAGTCTTAATTCATAAAATAACCCCTTGGGTAATTACAATCTCCACCTCTAAAACAAACGTTCGTCCTCGAACGAACATAAAAGATTACCTGAATTGGCAAACAAGTGTGGAAATTTACTCTGCATGTCCGACTCGGACTCCCAAGTAGCTGCCTCAATGGGATGACCTTTCCACTACACTTGAACTGAAGGATATCTCTTAGACCTCAATTGACGAACCTGCCGGTCTAAAATGGCTACCGACTCCTCCTCATAAGTCAAATCTTTGTCCAATTGGACAGAGCTGAAATCTAACACGTAGGGAGGGTCACCATGATATTTTCGGACCATAGATACATGAAATACCAGATGAACGGAGGATAACCCTGGAGGCAACGCAAGTCTATAATCTACCTCCCCCATTCTATCAAGAATCTCAAATGGCCCGATATACCTAGGGCTCAACTTTCCCTTATTCCCAAATCTCATGACACCCTTCATGGGTGATACATGAAGCAATACTCTCTCTCCAACCATGAATGCCACATCACGAACCTTACGGTCGGCATAACTCTTTTGCCTGGACTGAGCTGTATGAAGCCGATCCTGTATAATCTTGACCTTATCAAAGGTCTCTTGAACTAAGTCCGTACCCAATAACCGAGCCTCTCCTGGCTCAAACCATCCAACTGGCGATCTACACCGCCTACCATATAATGCCTCATATGGAGCCATCTAAATGCTCGACTGATAACTATTATTGTAGGCCAACTCTGCTAACAACAAGAATTGATCCCAAGAACCTCCTAAGTCAATAACGCAAGCGCGGAGCATATCTTCTAGAATCTGAACAGTACACTCGGACTGCCCGTCCATTTGAGGATGAAATGTTGTGCTCAGCTCTACTCTGGTACCCAACTCTCGTTGAACTGCCCTCCAAAAGTGAAAGATAAACTTCATACCTCGATTAGAAATGATAGATACGAGCACACCATGAAGGCGAACAATCTCTCGAATATATATCTGTGCCAACCGCTCCGAAGTGTAAGTTCTTGCCATTGGAATGAAATGTGCTAATTTAGTCGGCCTATCCAAAATAACCCAAGCGGCGTCGAACTTCCTCTGAGTCTGTGGGAGTCCAACAACAAAGTAGTGATACGCTCCCACTTCCACTCAGGAAATCTCTATCTGCAGAAGTAAATCACCGGGTCCCTGATGTTAATATTTCACCTGTTGGCAATTCAAATAACGAGTCATATAAGCAACAATATCCTTTTTCATCCTTCTCCACCAATAGTTCTGTCGCAAGTCCTGGTACATCTTGGCAGCACCTGGGTGAATAGAATACTTAGAACTGTGAGCCTCCTCAAGGATCAACTCACGAAGGCCATCAACATTAGGCACACATATACGAACTTGCATCCTCAAAACACCGTCATCTCCAACTGTAACTTTTTTGGCACCACCGTGCCGAACTATGTCCCTAAGGACCATTAAATGTGGGTCATCATCCTGCCGATCTCTGATACGCTCGAATGAGGAAGACCGAGCAATTGTACAAGCTAGAATATGGCTGGAAGAAATATCCAACCTCACGAACTGATTAGCCAATGTCTGAATGTCTGAAGCTAACGGTCTCTCACTAACTGGAATACATGCAAGGCTGCCCATACTTACTGCTTTTCTACTCAATGCATCGGCCACCACATTGGCCTTTTCTCGGATGATACAATATAGTGACGTCAAAATCTTTCAATAACCCTAACCATATCCTCTGTCTCAAATTAAGATCCTTTTGCTTGAACAAGTACTGGAGGCTACGATGATCCGTGTAAACCTCAAATGGCACGCCATAAAGATAGTGCCTCCAAATCTTCAACGCGTGAACAATGGCTGCTAACTTTAAGTCATGGACCGGATAATTCTTCTCATGAATCTTTAAAAGTCGTGACACATATGCTATCACCCTGCCATCCTGAATCAATACTGCTCCAAGCCCAACACGGGAAGCATCACAATATACCATGAAAGAACCTGAGTCTTATGGTAACACCAATACCGGTGCTGAAGTCAAAGTTGTCTTGAGCTTTTGAAAGCTCGCCTCACACTCGTCCGACCATTTAAATTGAACACCTTTTTGGTTCAATAT
This sequence comes from Nicotiana knightiana, assembly GCA_005239525.1. Classification (NCBI taxonomy): domain Eukaryota; kingdom Viridiplantae; phylum Streptophyta; class Magnoliopsida; order Solanales; family Solanaceae; genus Nicotiana; species Nicotiana knightiana. The sequence goes on from ML410688.1 coordinate 4,786, forward strand.
GATCTTAATAGTTTCTCATAATCAATTGCAGAATCATCAACCAACTTCACGTTCACAATAATCTCCTTTCAAACCTTCACAATACTGACAACGAGATGCGAAACATGGAGAACTCATAATTATCTACCTGAATTAACATGTTTCATCTAACGCCATATGGGCGGGTACACGCCTTGTAGGTTAAAGCTCAATAATTATAATACAGATTTGGCAAATTATGCACAGATAAATTTTATACAAAAATTTTCAAATAAACCTAACAGGCATGACTCTTATTAGTACTATAGTACAAAATTTAATTTCATAAGAGAGGATTTAAGCCCAAGAATTTCCATCACAAGGAACTCGTCCTTATATAACTTCTACCGCGGCTCGTAGCCCGACTTAAACATACCAAATCATATTAAAATGTGAGGGTCTCGCCCTCAGTTCTAAATCACAAGTAATATGCACATCGTGCCAATCGAAACATTTCATTTTCTTCTTTTAAATATTTTCCGTTAGAAAAAATTACAACACGTATTGATACACATATCTATCTCCATAGAATTTCTCAATACATGTATTCATATAAGTAGATTTCAGGGGTACGAAGCGCACCCATGAGTGGAGCATATTAGGAGAACTTTCTTAGATACTCATAACCGAATCAAGTTAAGGAAATTGCCATTTTATAATAACCAGAAATTATAATTGTAATGACACTATATGATACAGCGACCTCAGCCATACCATAAAAAGTATATCAACAGGCTGGGTCTCCACCTCTAGGAGTGTGGCCTCCACCTTCGACATTCCGACCCATTTCCCCTAACTGGACATGTAAGTTGAGTTGTTACTGTAATGGGGCACGTAGCCTGAGTGCTCTGATGAAATATAACTCTCCAAAGACTAGGACAATTTCTACCACTAGCCGAAATAAATTATCAATCTGCCCTACGCCGTACAAAATTTTACGATTATATTTGAATCTTTTAATGAGTCTGAGAAACAAATTCTATCAATAGCATTTGGGAGAACTGATACAAGTAGTTGATGTTGCAATGGCTGGTCATCCTTTTTGTAGGCTTGCCACAAACTCCGGCGACCAATTTCTTCTTTTACTATGTTGTCTCAACACTACTGAGCTACCCCCTTTATTCATATACTCTTCATTATTCTTTGGGGTAACTCTCATCCCTATTGATGCACAATGATCACAAAAGTAGAGCTCTATACAGATAAATCTTGGCAGAAACACTATGGTCTAGAAGCTCGTCAACCATTGCACTCCCTCCGAAGCACCCCAAAATTCGAAATTGTGACTTCCACGCTGAGTACACCTTCTGTAAGTTTAAAGTTGCTTATATAACTCCTTTGGTATTGATGTATAGGGTTATTAAGGAGTCAAACATACCGGGAGTCCAGCTTTATCTCTTGCATAATCTCACGCCTTATACATTCTGGGCCAACACCGATATAACACATGATTCCGCAATCTATTCCTTGACAGTAGACTTCCCCACTTGGCACGAAGTCACAGGTCACAATGCCTGATAATCCACAATGTTAAACTTCAGAGCTCATATAAATCAACCCCGTTGTTTTCAACTTATCCCCATGATTTGCAATACTTCATAGCAGCGGTCAAGCAAATCATGTGGGTCTTCAAAAGGTGTACCACTGAAATGGAGTGAAATTAGCTTGATGAACCTTTCTAGTCTCCGCAAAGCATCGAAAGTCATAGCTTCCCCCTCAGCGATCGGGGCTGCAGCAACTGTCTGAACCACCCCAACTGGGTTGGTTATTGAGGTCTGGATATGAGGAATAGTCTAATCAGGAGTGTGGGTAGCAGGAGTCTGGACTCCTCCTCCAGCCTAAGATGTGGTTGCTGCAACAGGGAGTGCGCCAGTCTGGGATACACTCTCCATAAGGCCCACTAACCGGGCCAAGTCATCCTGAAGTACCGGGGTGGCAATAAGCCCCGCCGGGACCTGAGCTGGTCCAGCTGGAACGGTCTGAGCTGGAGCCCCCCATCTATCAATCCCAATCTGCGGCTCCGCAGCTAGGGCTGCAGTATGAGCAACGGGCTGAGTCCTGCCCCTGCATCGGCCTCTGCCGCGGCCTCGGCCTCTGCCCCTAGTAGGAGCTGCTGTTGCTGGAAGACCGGGGTGTTGGTTAGCGGAAGAAGAAGCACGTGTTCTCGCCATTTGCGAGAGAAAAGAAGAGTTCAATCAGTATTTTTTTTTGAGATATCAAGAATCGCACGACAGAGTAGAAATAAAAATGAGTTTGTTTCCTAACTCGATAGCCTCTGAGAGATAAGTACATACGTCTCCGTACCGATCCTTCAGAATCTATTAAGCTTGTTCGTGAATTGTGAGACCTATGCAACCTAGTGCTCTGATACCAACTTGTCACGACCCAAATCCCTAAACCACGGGATCGTGATGGTGCCTAACACAATACTTGCTAGGAAAGCCGATGTTAGAAATTTACTAACCATTTCCTTTTAAAGTTTACTTAAACATAATAGAACAATTCATAATAAACACGAAATCTAATACCTCCCAATATATATATATATATCTTCATGAATAGTAATATTAATCGAACGAACAAACCGAACCTCGAACAAAATATATCTAACCATAAGTCTACCTTGGGTCTGGTATCACAATTCACGAACTACTAAGAATACTAAAAATAATGGGATGAAAAAAATATATCTCCGTTCTAGAAAAAATAAAACAGCATTTATAAAGTAAAGAGGAGACTCCAGGAATCTGCGGACGCCACCAGATCTACCTCGTGTCTGCGAACGAAAATGCTCAGCTACTAAGATATCCTAACTTTGGCCAGTATCTGGATCAACACAAAAGAGTGCAGAGTGTAGTATCAATACAATCAATCCCATGTACTGAGTAAGTGCCGAGCCTAACCTTGGCAAAGTAGTGACAAGGCTAAGACAGGACACCACATAAAACCTGGACATCGAAATCATGCTAACAGGAATAACAACAAATAATGGGAAGGGAGCAGGCGATGGTGAATTTTCAACATAAGGAATGAGGAAAACAATAAGGCAAACACAGATAGTGATCAACAAGTTAGCAATTAAAAGTAGGAAGTAAGCTTGCACGGCATCACCCATCGTGCTTTACACTCTCAGCTTCACCAAATAATAAATAGAATACACGGCATCACCCTTCGTGCTTTTATTCTCATCCTCACCAGATTATATTTAAGAATGCATGGCATCACCCTTCCTGCTTTACGCACTTCCTCACAATATAAATAGATCGTGCACGGCATCACCCTTCATGCTTTACACTCTTCCTCACAATATAAATAAATCATGCACGGCATCACCCTTCATGATTTACACTCTTCCTCACAATATAAATAAATCATCAATAACATATATAAAAAAAAGGAATTTCACAAGAAATCAGTATTTCATCATAGTTTCTATCACCATTTAATGTTTCAATCTCAACTCAATGTTCTCAAAAGGATTTCACAAGAAATCAATATTTCATCATGTTTCTTTCCATTTAATATTTAAATCTCAACTCAATGTTCTCAAAGGGATCTCACAAGAAATCAATATTTCATCATGATTTCTATCATCATTTATCATTTCAATCTTAATTCAGTTTTCAGTATAATATTCATCTCGGTGGAACGGACACAAATCTCTCATCATTTCACTAACAACAATAATCACAGATTATAGGCTTTAAGACAACCAAAATAATAGGAATTAACATTCACACGCATGGTATGACCTGACCACAACGTATAGGTACTCGTTACCTCACCTATACAGTGGATATAGCAACAAAACAAGTAGCAAGTAGTCACACAACACCTATTCTCTCACGCTAAGGTTAGACACAATAGTTACCTTAATTCCGCAGACCACTTACTGCTCAATTACCGCTTTTCCTTTCGAATTCACCTCCAACACACTCGAATCTAAACATAATTAGTTTAATATCATTAATTAATGCTAAAGAAACTAACTTTACTGAAAAATTATGATTATCCTAAGTTTTCTCAAAAAGATTAAAACCCGAGCCCGCTTGGTCCAAACTCGGGGTTCGGAACAAATTTCGCTTACCCATTCACCCTCGAGCCCGAATATGCAGTTAGTTTTGAAATCCGGCCTCAAATCGAGGTCAAAATTTCATTTTTACAAAATTCCCTAATTCTAACCAAACCCTCAATTTTTACCATGAAAATTCTTCATTTTTGATTTAAAAGTGATGAAAAACATTGGGTAATTGAAAGAGTAGAGTTTAGATTTGATTACCTACACTTTGGGGATGAACTTTAGTGAAGAAAATCGTCTCTAGGGCTTGGTAGTTCGAAAAATATGAAGAAAAGGGTTATGTCCGTGTTTAAAATTGAATTTATATACCTTGGCAGGCCTTCATAGCGTTCGCGTGGGCCTGCCCGCGTTCGCATAGAACAAAAAGGCGCAGCTAAATTTTTACTCTATGCGCTCGCGCTAGATACTACGCAAACGTGAAGCACTAAATAACTGGGCACCAGAAAATAGAAAACCAGCAAACCTTCCTAAGTTTAAAACATTCTGTGGCCTATCCGAAACTCACCCGAGCCCTCGAGGCTCTAAACCAAACATCAAGCATGTTTAAAAATATCATACGGACTTGCTTGTGCAATCAAATCATGAAAATAACATGTAGAACGATGAATTAAACCTCAAAACTCATCATTCAAGAACACTTAAAGTTCACTATTTCTCAATCGGACTTCCGAATCACGTCAAATAAACTCCGATTCTTACCAAATTACACATATAGTATTCAAATACTATAACAAATCTGTACAGGGCTCCAGAACCAAAATACGGGCCCGATACCAATGGTTTCAAACGTTAATTCTTTTTTTTTTTATTTCATTAATAATTCAGCATAACAATTTCTGTCAAAAATTGATTTCTAAGGCTTGGGACCTCGGAATTCAATTCCAGTCATATGCCCAAGTCCCATATTTTACTGCGGACCTCCCGGGATCGTCGGAACACAGGTCCAGGTCCGTTTACTCAAAATCTTTACTCAAGTCAACTAAAACCAAACTTTAAATTCGAAAAATTAGTATTTCTTATATTTTCACATGAAAGCTTTCCGGTTTCACGCCCGGATCGCGCACGCAAACCAAGGTAGTTAAAATTAAATCTTTTTATGGATAATAAGCCTAAAACGGAGTCTTAATTCATAAAATGACCCCTTGGATCATCACAGTTCTACTCGAGTTTGGGAGAGTGAAACCACCTTCTCTGCTATGTCACTCTTTAGGGAGGAAATAAATTCAGTCTGGACAAGTATAGGATGGAAAAAGAACGCTCATACAGATTGAGTTGGAAACTGATTTTTCAGGACAAGTTCGGGGTGCATCTGTATTTTCCATATTATGATCGATGGTTAAATAGATTCATATGCACAACCTTTCTCTAAAAAAATAAAATAAAGAACACTGAAAATGAATACAATGCACACAGTTAACCTGAACTATTAACACATTCATACAAATAAATACTTAACTAAAAGAAATAGGCGAAACCAGAAGACTAACATCTTGCCATCGTTGAGTGATATGAGAAGAATTAGCAGTAGCTCTTTGTTGGATCACCATAATCAAAGTAAATTGAGACCTTCTCATTGAATACACTCAAATTGAGGTCATAATATGAATTAATGTCATAATATTTTGTAAAAGATAATTATCATGTATTCATTGTTTTAATGAATACAATAATTTACCTGAAACAATCAATAGTAAGATGTGTTATATGAAAGTGGTGCTAATAAACAAACAAAAGAGAAGGACGAGAATAGTACAAAGGAATACATGAAAAAGTTGATCACTAACTTGTTGATTGATGAAGATCAATATAATAACCTAAAAATCAAGAAATACACATTAGTAAGACTTTTTTGAGCAAACAGGAAATACATATATTAATTGTTGGTCTTTAAGTTCAGTGTAGCTTAATTTTAAGTTTGATGTAGCTTAAAAAGAGTGAATGGAAAATAGTTGGAAAAGAAATAGAGGGAAGTGAAATTTTGAATTAGTGCACTTTGTCCCTCATTGGAAGAAGGAAATAAAATCTATGTGTATATATAGAGAAGCTCTTTTTCTAGCTCTTAAAGAGTTGAGAAGAAGGCAAGTCTCGCGCCGCCGTCGTTGTCGCTCGCTCGGCCTCGGCTTCGGCTTCGGCCTCGGCTTCGGCTTCGGCCTCGGCTTCGGCTTGATTGGTTAATCTTTTTAGACAAAATTCTTTTCAAATTATTTAATTAGTTAATGAAAAAATTCAAATCCGGAATGACCCGCGACCCGGTCTAGTCCGACCTATTTTCTTTCCCGGATTATTTTAAATCCGTTTTTAAGTTTCCCGCAATATTTATACCTGTTCAAAAAAACTATGGCTGTTCTGAAAGGATTCACACCTGTTGCAACAGCTATGGTTGTTCTGAAAGGTTGCAAAACCTTTTCAGAAACAGTACGAAATTGGCTATAAATATACCTTGAATCCCAGAATTTTTACTTACTAAATTTTTTGATCTTCTTCTTCTTCTTCTGCACAAAATATTCCAGTGTGTTTTACAGCCTTTAGGTGGTTCGCTATTCACCGACGTTTTTGGTACCAACACTCCGGTGAGTTAAATCGTTCTATCCTGGGAGGATATATTCCAACACCTCGGGTACTTGAGGGGAATAATTTCCTTAAGGACACACTGTGTATTCAGTGGGCTTGGTTTATTCTTATATTATTTTTCCATAAAAAAGCTAAGGACGCCTGGACTAGCGCGCCCGCGCTCAGCACGCGCTAGTCAGGTTTCTCATTGTCCCTGGTAAATTACACTAGCGCGGCCGCACTAGAGCCCGCGCTAGTGAGGTTTCGCATTGTTTCTGTATTTACAGAAAAATTTATTATTTTTATTTTACTACAATACAGATTGATAATAATCTTAAGAAAATTATATTTTTATTATATTCTGTATTCTTTTTGTGGAGATTAAAAACCTTTGTGTTTTCTACTCCGTCTGAATTTTACTATTCTGATTTGAAGATATAAAAACTTCATCAGAATTTTGAAATTCAGAAAATGATTTGAAGAACATAAAAACTTCATCGTTTTCTGTGAAATAGTATATAAAAACTTCGATTTTTATTTGTTATACATAATGTTTATTGTTGATTATAGTATTGTTTACTGTTCTGGTTTTGCCATTGATTGAACTCTTCTGTTGTTAACAGTAAGAAATGGCATTTGATAACCGAAATTCTTCTGCGACTGTTGCGACAACGATGATAGCCTCGTCGAGCCGGACGGCTGTTCCACCGGCAGAAAAATCGGGGAAATTTTATGGAGCCAACTTCAAAGGATGTTCTTCTGTCTTACCACACTTGGTATGCAGAAATTCACTAATGAAGAGCCTCCAGTTCCTGCTGCGGACATGCCGGACAATGAAAAGTTCATGATTGTTGAGGCGTGGAAGCAGGCAGATTTTCTTTGTAAAGGCTATATTTTAAGTGCTTTAGAGGATGACTTGTACAATGTGCACAGTGCGATAAATACTTCAAAAGAATTATGGGACGCACTTGAGAAGAAGTACAAGACTGAAGATGCATGCTTGAAGAAGTTCTTGGTTGCCAAGTTTCTAGACTATAAAATGATAGACAACAAAACTGTGGGAACCCAAGTTCAGGAACTTCAACTTATTTTTCATGACCTTATTGCTGAAGGTATGGTCATGAATAAAACATTTCAAGTGGCTGCAATGATTGAAAAGTTGCCTCCTTCGTGGGGATTTCAATAACTATCTCAAGCACAAGCGCAAAGAAATGAAGTTGGAAGATCTTGTGATTCGTCTCAAGATTGAGGAAGACAACAAAACAGCCGAGAAGAAGTCTCGTGGAAATTCAACGATCATGGGAGCTAATATCGTTGAAGAAACTGCTCCAAAAAGTAAGAAGAGGAAGAGATCTTCTGGACAGACTAAGGAGCAGAACAAAAAGAAATTCAAGGGCAACTGCCACAATTGTGGAAGAGTTGGTCACAAAGCCCCTGATTTTTTCTTCCCGAGAAAGGATAAGAAGAAGGGATAGGCAAACATAGTGGAGAAGAATGATGACATTGATGATCTTTGTGCAATGCTTTCGGAATGCAACTTAGTTGGAAATTCGAATGAGTGGTGGATTGACTCTGGAGCCACTCGACATGTTTGTGTTGTCAAAGAATCATTTGCGACTTACTCTACTGCGGGTCCCGAAGAAGATATTTCCATGGGAAATAACTCAACAGCCACGATTGAAGGTTATGGGAATATTTTCCTAAAGATGACTCCCGGCAAGGTGTTAACGCTCAACAATGTTCTTCATGTTCCTACTATTAGGAAGAATTTAGTTTCTACTTCTTTACTAGTGAAGAATGGATTCAAATGTGTATTTGTTTCTGATAAAGTTGTTGTAAGCAAGAATGAAATGTACGTTGGAAAAGGCTACCTCACGGAGGGCCTTTTCAAACTCAATGTAATGGTTGTTGATACTATGAATAAAATTTCAGCTTCTTCTTATTTGTTGGAGTCAAATGATTTATGGCATATTCGTTTAGGACATGTCAATTATAAAACCTTGCGGAAGTTAATTAATTTAGAAGTATTGCCTAAATTCGAGTGTAATAAATCGAAATGTCAAATATGTGTTGAATCTAAGTTTGTAAAACATCCTTATAAGTCTGTTGAAAGGAATTCAAATCCTTTAGACTTAATTCATACTGACATTTGCAATATGAAGTCGACACCATCTCGAGGTGGGAAAAATTATTTATTACTTTTATTGAAGATTTCACTCGATATTGTTATGTTTATTTGTTTAATAGTAAGGATGAAGCAATTGAAGCATTTAAGCAATACAAGAATGAAGTAGAGAATCAATTGAATAAAAAGATCAAAATGATTAGAAGTGATAGAGGTGGAGAATATGAATCTCCGTTTGCAGAAATATGTTCGGAATATGGAATTATCCATCAAACTACTGCACCTTACACACCTCAATCCAACGGAATTGCAAAAAGGAAAAATCAGATATTAAGGGAAATGATGAATTCTTTATTAATAAGTTTCGGATTACCGCAGAGTTTGTGGGGGGAAGCTATCCTTACAGCTAACCGAATACTCAACAGAGTACCCCACAGCAAAACNTGGGGGTGTCTAGCAAAGGTACAAGTTCCTTTAGCTAAAAGGGTTAAAATCGGACCAAAAATAGTAGACTGCGTTTTCATTGGATATGCTACAAACACTAAAGCATGTCAGTTTTTGGTCCATAAATCTGATAATGCCGAGATTCATGTTAATACGGTAATGGAATCAGATAATGCTGAATTCTTTGAAAGCATTTATCCGAATAAAACTGAATGCGTATCGTTAAGTGAAAGACCTAAACGACCTTGGGAAGAACCAAAGGAAAATACTCTAAGTGGAGAAGATCCAAGGCGTAGCAAACGTCAAAGAACATCTACTTCCTTTGGACCAGATTTTGTGACATTCTTGCTTGAAAATGATCCTCAAACTTTTAAAGCAGTTATGTCGTCTTCTGATTCAGCATTTTGGAAAGAGGCAGTCAATAGTGAGATTCAATCAATTTTGGATAACCATACATGGGAATTGGTTGATCTTCCTCCTGGAAATAAGCCTTTAGGTTCGAAATGGATCTTTAAACGGAAAATGAAAGCTGATGGCACTATTGACAAATATAAGGCAAGACTTGTTGTCAAAGGTTATAGACAAAAGGAAGGCCTTGATTACTTTGACACTTACTCGCCAGTAACGAGGATAACATCTATTAGGATGTTAGTGGCATTAGCGGCCGTGTATGGTCTTGAAATCCATCAAATGGATGTTAAAACAACTTTCTTAAATGGAGAATTGGAGGAAGAGATTTACATGGAACAACCTGAGGGTTTTGTGGTTCCTGGTAAAGAAAAGAAAGTGTGCAAACTTGTTAAGTCGCTTTATGGACTTAAACAAGCACCCAAACAATGGCATGCCAAATTTGACCAAACAATGTTGGCAAGTGGGTTTAAAATCAACGAGTGCGACAAATGTGTTTACATTAAAAACACTCCAGGTCATGAAGTCATTGTTTGTTTATATGTTGATGACATGTTGATAATGAGAAAAAATGCTACAAAACGCATGTTGGCTAGCAAATTCGACATCAAAGACTTAGGAGTAGCTGATATGATCTTAGGAATCAGAATTCACAAAACTCCACAAGGTCTAGCATTATCACAGTTGATGTGTGGCTATAATTCATGGTTTAAAGCATTATCTGCCTTACATTTTATATGCGTTAATGATAAAAATACACGTCGTATGTGCATAATGGAGTCTATTTCATGTGTAGGTGAATTGGAGATCGAAGTCAAGCTAAATGGATGCATAAACGTCAAAAATACGCTCAAGAGACAAAAAGGAGTGAACCGGGCTATAGCCGGGCGTTTGAGTTGTAAAGCCTGGTCACCAGGCGATAGCTAGGCGTTTGGGCTATAAAGCCTGGTAGGACTAGGAATTTAGGGGGCATTAGAGCCCTAACGCCAGGCCTGGCCAGGCTTTATCCGGGCGTTTGGGCCATAAAGTCTGGTCCTTGGTCCGGTCCAATCCGAGTTTTAAAGGTTTTAAGTGTTTCTCGGTTTGAATAGAAGTCTCCTACATGTTTAGGGTTTGTCCCAAACATATAAATAGACCCAAAAACACAACATACTAGAGAGGGGTTTTTGACGTGGAGGAACACACACCACGCTTGAAGGAGGCTTCTACCTAGTTTTTCTTCTCTTCTCTTCCTTTAATTCCATAGTTTATTAGTTCTAGAGTTTTGGGTGCTACATGAACGCTGTAGTTTGAAGCTTGAATNTTTTACTATTCTAGATTAATTTTAGTTAAATATTCATACTTTAGTGTTCGGTTGAATAGATTTATTGTTTGGGTTTAATTTAGTTGATAGTTAATCACAAGTCTTTGTGGGTACGATATCTGGACATACAATCCTATATTACTTGTCGACCACGTATACTTGCGTGTGCGTTTGGGACCAACAAGTTTTTGGCGCCGTTGTCGGGGACTTAGAAATTAACTATTCTCCTAGATTGAATTTTTACTTTTGTCTATTTAAGTTTTTATTTTTTTATTTTTTATTTGTATCTTAATTTAATATTTTACTATCTTTCTTGGCATGGCATCTTGGAATGATAATTGGTCGAATAGTGGTTATTCTTATTATGACGATCCTTGTCCATATTGTGGAGGACCACACATGTGGCAATATTGTCCATCTCAATCTAATGTGTGGAATTTTTGTAATGTGTGTGGTTGTCAAGGTGGCCATTGGGATGGTTGTCCTAATTCTTATTATCCTTCTCAGAGCTTTTATTGTAATGTTTCTAATAATGTTAATGAGTTTGATAGGAGCAAGGAAGTGGAGGATATGGAAAGCGTGGCTCGTATTATGGACTTGATGAGACAAGTAGCGGAGCAACAGAACATGATAGCCGAGCAACAAGTTCTTGACGCCTTATCTATCAAAAGACTCCAGGCTAAAGTGGATGAATTAATGGCCAATTTCCAAGAAGAACCTCAACTCAACGAAGAGAGTGAGTTCCCACCAGAAGATAATTTTGAAGAAGCAGATATAATGAGCAAATCTTGGCGAGAGGAACAAGCTCAACTAATAAAATCTCATGAGTTTCTTCGTGATGGTCTTTCAAATATGACAGAGCAACGGATATAAGGAAGAACTAAGCTCAGGCAAGATATAGACCAATTTGGCGCAGATATCCATGACCTGCAGGCTCAATTGAACAAAAAGGTTGAGGTGTCTGATGCCCTACCATCAATATTTGTGGATACTGGCCAGCTTGTGGAGCGGAAAGAGGAAATCCAAATATTCGACCAAATTATTAATGATGTCAAGGTTGATGAAGAGTATAAAATAGAGGATGTCAAAAATAATGCAGTTTTTGAATTGGAGCGTATTGGACCTCATTCTAAACACTTTTCAACATTGTGTTTGGTTGGTGACATGGGAATTGATCCAGTCGAGCATATAGAGGAGTCAATGGATGAGGAACAAAGTGTTTATATTCTGAAATTTGCGATGCCAAGGAGACAAAATGATATCCCTCACCTAAGGGCCAAGAAGTGCAAGATGCGATACCTACGATTTGGTTCCTTCATTTTTACACCACCACCCCATGAATGTGACAGAAAAATTGATGAAAAATTAGGGACGCAATTCATATCCTCAAAGTGGAAGGAAAAGTGGTAAAGCAGCAGAGTCGTGCCACGACTATAAATAAGGCGCTTGTTGGGAGGCAACCCAGCCTGTATATCTTTTCATTAATTTTTATATATTTTTTTAGTATCAGTTTTGTGTTGTTTTTATTTTGCAGAGTAGGGGAAGTCTGAGTACCCAAAGTTGAAGCTGGGGGGCATGTTTGAGCTTAAGTGTGGGATCATCCCGACTCTAAAGATTGAGAATCATGTTCGAGCTATGCCCGAGAGGGTCTCAGGGAGTATTTCTCACCCTTGTTTTAATGTTTTTCTTTGTGATCATGCATCGAGGACTATGCATAACATAAGTGTGGGGTGGGGAAACTACTTTCTGAGGTTTAATTGTATAAAATTATTGTTTTTTAGAAAAATCTCGGATTTTTCCCAACGATAGATCTGTTGGACAATTTTCTTGAGGGATAAAGTCCGATTTAAAAANTTAGAAAAATCTCGGATTTTTCCCAACGATAGATCTGTTGGACAATTTTCTTGAGGGATAAGGTCTGATGAAAAAAATTCCAAAAATATTTTTCTTTTTTTAGTATAGGTTATACATACATTCTGCTTTCCTTTATATTTGATTTGACATGTGATGCCTGAGTAAAAATAAATAGCCTATTTTGTGATGCCTTAGCTCAATTGCTTGACTTTTATGCTACATAGTGTAATATTGCTTAATTCTCTCAATTTTGTGTGCTTTCTTAACTTGAGAGTTAAATAAAACCGTTGTGATTGAGTCATGTGCAATGTGTGAGTGAGGTTTAGTGATTTTATATGCTATCATGTGTAGTCTAGAACTTGCCCCATGTGTTAATCGAAGCGAAATTGTAGGTTATGCTAGTCTAGGAGATGATGTAGACATTTTCTTGCTTGATCATGGATGTGCTTGTCACATAAAAAATTAAAAAATTTCCATTGCTATCCCCTTTGAGCCGTTTGACCTTTTCTTTGGTGCCTACATTACAAGTCGTACCCCTCTTTTGTTCTTAAATTGAGATTTTTGCACCTTTTCCTCCTAAGGCACTTAGTCGCTAAAAGAAGTAAGATGGGATAATGGGGATTAGTTTTTGCGTGGAGCCATGTAAGGGCCTGTGGGTGCACTAAAGTTGTATTCAAAAGTCACTAGCCATTGAATCTTCATGTATGAAGTGTGTATAAGAAAGAAGAAAAAATGATAGTAGAAGTATGTACAAAAAGATACACACCTCCAATTTCTATTAATTTATGCTAGTGAAAATATAGAAGTGCTTAATTGAAAAAGGGCTATGTTGAATATGAATTGTGGCAAGGGAATTGGTTGAGAAGAATATGTGTTGATTTGTGAAGGTAGTGTATTAAAGTGCTTAGGAGGGTTAGTCACTATTCCTAAATATATCCTACCCGTCCCTTAGACTACATTACAACCTTAAAAGTTCTAATTGATCCTAGATTTGGCTAACTTGAATTAGTGGAGATCTACACTATGGGAAAGTTTATGGTACGACCACAGGATGCATATGAATTCTTTGTGAGAGTGAGGGAAATTGTTTAATTGTGTGATGTTCTTAAATTATGTTCAAAAGCATATTTGAATGTGTGGACTAGTTATATTCACTCTTTTGTTGTTGGTGAGGGCACATGATCTCATGAACGATTGGTAATGTTGTAACTTTCTTGTTGGGTAGGTGTGTGAATTGAGAAGGCTTAGTAGTTGCAAGTTGACTATTGAGGTTGGGTGGTTGCAATTAGGTTATTGGTAGGATTGATTAAATTTTTATACTTGGGCATGTTTAAAGAAGGGGAAGAATGTGAAATTTTGTATGTTCATACTTGATTGCCGGTATCGATCATAGTTAAGGGGTAAGGTGTGTGATTGAAAAGTAAAATACTCCTTGATAATGAAATGTGTACGTGTTGAAGGGTAGTAGATTGTCCCATT